>JAYKAV010003316.1:289944-342948 GCA_035582835.1 Phoebastria nigripes
AGTACACCTGTCTAGGCCATGAGCCGCCAGCTTCTCTAGGAGAATGCTGTGGGAGACAGTGTCGAAGGCTTTACTGAAGTCCAGGTAGACCACATCCACAGCCTTTCCCTCATCCACTGGGCAGGTCACCTGGTCATAGAAGGAGTTCAGGTTGGTCAAGCAGGACCTGCCTTTCATGAACCATGCTGGCTGGGCCTGATCCCCTGGTTGTCCCGCACATGGCTTGCGAGCGCCCCCAAGATGAACCGCTCTATAATCTTCCCTGGCACCGAGGTCAGGCTGACAGGCCTGTAGTTCCCTGGGTCCTCCTTCCGGCCCTTCCTGTAGATGGGCATCGCATTGGCAAGCCTCCCGTCCATTGATAATTGTGCTGAACAGGAACAAAGGTATTGAATGAATGATTAAGAAAGCATATGATCTAATGGGCAGAGTCAATACACAGCAAAGAGAGCATGAGATAAACTTTTAAAGGTTATTTTAACACGTGATACTTTCTAACAGAGGGAGCAGGAAAAGTCATAGGTAAGCATCATATGGGAACAGTAGACGATAGAAAGAATGGTAGTAGTAAATTTCATTCATTCTGGAAAATGGCAGGGATTCATCTAGAATTTCCAAAACCACAGACATCAAAGTCAAATCTGTCTTGCCAGTTTTCTCTCACTTCTATGGGAGTTGCCAGCCATCTTTCAGCAGTTGTAAATTACTCAATTTCTTCACATTATAAGTCTCCATTGCCACATAGTCTTGCTGTTCTTGCTTTTTATGCTGCCTCTTTTCAAATCCTTGCTTTTATTGTTTATTGTTTCAGTCAAGTGTTAAGAGTTGTGTACAAGCATCTTAAACTCTGGGCTGGAAGAAAGCTCACTACCAATGAGCAGCACTCCTGATTTAAAACAAACACAGTTCAAGTACTGCTGCTGCTGCACGAGCAAGGTTTTCTTCATTCTCTGTAGCCAATACTGCTCAGATCATTAGCTTATTAATTCAGGGTCTTTTTAATTTTTTTTTTATTGCCATTATTACTTATTAACCATGTCACCATTTTATAAGTGTATATGAAGTTGGTAAAAACTGTTAGACTTCATAGTAAATTCCTATTTGCCTCCACATGTCTGAGCGCTCATTAAAGTCAGTGAAGAGCTACTCAGTGAATTTACAGTCTGTAGCATGGTTCAATTCACCCTAAAATAGACAGCTGGGTTTGGTCAGCTGAATACAATAAAATAATCTGTTTACTGCATCAGCAATATCTCCATTGAACTTAACAGGACCTAGACCACATAAAGACACTCAGGCTGCAATTTAGCTGCCTAGAGAGAGGCATTTAATGCCATCTGAAATACCCTTGGGAATGCAAACCCTTGACGTGACCCTGACAGGTATGACTCGGAACCTGCAAGAGACCTGCGCCCTCCTCTGGTGGTGGCTGAAGCTAGGAGAGATGTGTAAAATGGGACCAGACACCTGAATCCCACCCCTGCATGGAAACACGTATAGATATTTTAATTTGAGATCTGTTTCTCTCCTAAGCCTAAGCACTGGCTTCCAGTACCACTCTAGATGCCTTAGATTCTTTCTCCCCTCTTGTTTCCATATGCCACTCCAGAAATGTGTGAAACACCTATTGATCTTCTAGCTACTCTACTAGCTCCATGCAAATGGCTTGGACACTTAAGGACTGGATGTCTACCTTCAGGTTGAATCAGATCATAGATGTCCATGTCCTGTATGCACATACACACACAGTATGGGCCGATTCCCTTTCCGTATTGCAGTGGCATGCTGTTATGTTCTCCTTTTCAATAACGTGGTTGAAGAGCTTTTGAAGGAATAGCTTGTTGGAGAAGCTCCTTCACCTTAAATATATATATAAAAAAATAATGCTTTGCTTATTCATTCTTCCGTTACCTAGGTTTGTTTTTTCCAAAACTCACCGAAAATGGAATCTAGAGTGATTGCATTAGCATTTCCTAATGCAAATGTTTTTTTTTTTTTTTCTCAGGAGAACACACCCAGTTCTGGGAGGGGGGGAAAATCAGGAAAGAAATGTTTTCTCAAATTTTCAGAAGAAATCAACAAATACAGTGTGTAAACACTCTACAAGTATGCATTTATAGCATGCTAGCAGAAGCCCCTGCAAGTACATACCTATATGCTTTTTCAAGCTTTTTCTAAACAAAATAGACTGTCTTTCCCAGGATGTTCATTTCTCTGTGTTCTGCACTGACTGATGCAGGTTCCTAGCCACATAATTGCAACTGACAGCAGATGACCTGTTCTGCACAGTCTGAGCTCTAGAGATAGAAACCTGAACAATATTATGGACCTGTCTAGGTGTTGTGGTTTAAYCTGACAGGCAGCCAAACACCACACAGCTGCTTGCTCGCTCCTCCCCCCATAGTGGGATGGGAGAGAGAATCGGAAAAAAAAGTAAAATTCGTGGACTGAGGTAAAGACAGTTTAATAGAACAGAAAAGGAAGGGAAAATAGTAATAATAATAATAACAACAACAACAACAACAACAACAATGGTAGAATATACAAAATGAGTGATGCACAATACAATCGCTCACAACCCGCTGACTGATACCCAAGCAGAGATCGCTACTTCCTGGACTACACCTCCTATTTACATATTGAGCATGACAACATATGGTATGGAATACCCCATTGGCCAGCTGGGTTAGCTGTCCTGGCTGTGCTCCCTCCCAGCTTCTTGTGCACCTGGCAGAGCATGGGAAGCTGAAACATCTTTGACTAGTGTAAGCACTACTTAGCAACAACTAAAAGCATCAGTGTGTTATCAACATTCTTCTCATACTGAATCCAAAACACAGCACTAGGAAGAAATTTAACTCTATCCCAGCTGAAACCAGGACAGCAGGTTTCTTTGTTCAACTGAAACTTTCATCTCTCATCAATTTACAGMCAAAATCAGTATATTAACTAATACTAATTAAGAATTTTAATGGATAAAAAAATACAGACATATTTGAGAGACACACAGGAAAGTATAAGACAAAAAAAGTAAATTTTACATATTGAGTAATAGATTTACATAGCAATATTAAAGGCCTGTTTTTAAAAATCTGTTGTGAAGATCTTTGTGTGGTCCTTTCCTGTAGGAAGCAGAGGAGGAATGTTTTAGAGGGAGTCTGAGTCTGTGACAGTCCAGTATGCAGAAAATTATTTGACCACTCCGGTTTTTCAGGATTAAGGAAAACTGAAGTCTTGGCTCTTTGACTGCTGCTGAGCAGAAGGGCTCCATACTATGCACTAAATGGGAGACAAAATTCCACTACTTTTGAATTATATTTTTCCCTTTAACTACTTAAGAGTGAAACAACTAAGCATAAATCCAAATGGCAACCACAATAAAATACTTAGTTTCAGCTCTCCAGCTAGGAGAAAATCAATCTTGGCTTATTCAAATCCATGAAGCTGCACTGCAGATATTTGGACACATCCTGCATGATGTGCAGAAGAAGTGGCTCTGCACCAGTGAAAGTTCCTGGAGTCTTTCCTCTTTATTCTGCCAACATTCCTCTAGGACTAATGGGGTAGGACACAATAGAGCATGGGCTGCTAAACAGACTGAGGTATGCATTCATAAAAGAAATATGTAGACTTTTCAGGCTACATAAACACTAGCTCTGTTTCTAGATAATGTGTAAACTCCATAAATAATTGAAAGAGCGCTCTGAAGAACTTTATGCAATGCACTACAGGAGCTACATATATGTAATATATTTGAAATAGTAAGTCTTCCTGTCTCATGGATTCCACAGTCTAGATAAAGAAACTAAACAAAGGTAGGCAGAGGGGAGCATCAGTGTGATATGTATCTGGCAGGAACTGAAGCACTGAGAATTAAAAAGACCTGCCCAAGATCCACGAAACAGACCAAAACGTAGTACAAAGTAGCTAAATCCCGGTCTAAAATTTTGTTTTCCCCTGATGAGGAAAAATAGTCTCCCTCATCCTTTTTCTCATCAGTCCTTTTGATCCCATTAGCATTGCTAAAAGGAGCCTTTTGATTTTTTACTTTAGGGATTTTTGTCTTTTGGGGAGTTTTGGATTTGGTGATTTTTTGTTTGTTTGTTTGTTCTTTATAGTTCCTTAAGCCTGCGTTCACAGTACCTTGTATTTCTAGGTAGTGTCCTGTATATGAGCATTAACTAAGCACAAGACTGCTTAGCTTTCAGAGTGAATTTTGATTGGGATGGCCAAAGCAAGGGAACACCGTACAGCTAAAAAATAGTTTTTAAGCCATACTATTTTCACTCAGCTTTAAGTACTGTGTATGTATTGTTAATGTAGATTGTTATGTTAAATGTAAACAAGATGCTTTTGCAGAGTATAAATTGTTCTTCTGTGCAACAAATGCCATTCTTTTGATGACCATCGCTATCAAAAATTTCCCTTTACATAATTCTCCAGGAAGAGTAAAAGAAAACCAGATGTTATTGTACAGTACGGGTATGCCAACAATTTTGCTATGTGGTAACTTGTAATGACCACAGCTCTTATTAAGTTTACAGACTTATGATAGAGTTGTGATAAACACTGGAACATTTTCAAAATGCAGCGTGCATGAGTTTGAGTGAATAGAATCATTCAAGATTCCTGCTTAGAAGCTTTCAATATCAAATTATGCTCTAATGCAGGCTATCGCAGAAAAACATTATTTTACTATGCATTTCATCAGATAACTTAATCATTTATTCACTGCTCTAGATCACTAATATTTCAGCTAATCCACAAGACAGTTTATATTGTGTATGCGCTTTTACTAGAGGTGAGCCATGAATGTCAGTTAGGTTTAAAACAAATCTACAAAGCTGAATAATCTTCAGCAACTCCTTATTTTTCATATTTAATACCATTTAGGCAACATCCTCTCGCAAGATACTCGCTACTCAAAGAATAACTACAGCCTAGGTACAGCACTGCATCTCTAAGAAGCCTGCAGAGGATATTGTTCCTCTGTGCAATACCCTTCCTAAGTCTAAAGCCACACAGTAAAACTAGGCTAGAATCCAGGTTCTGCTATGAGTATGTATTTAAGTATTTTTGTACTCCTTTATTTTGAATACCATTTTTTAATCATCTCTTGAGTAACACATGATAGAGAAAGGAAATAAATTATAGCTTATAAATGGTTCCAAACCAAATGACTCTGGAAATTAAGTGGTACAGAAGTACTCAGACCCAAAAGAAAACATTTCTCTGAACGTTTTATTGCTTTCTTCTTCATATCCCTTGAAAGTATGTGTTCTTTATGTCAGCTTAGGATCTTACCTTCATCATCTTCTTCCCGAGTATCATTTTTCATCTCAAGCCTAAAGGAACTGATCTCTTCTTTCCGCAAAAAAAAAGAAAATATGAGAATTACTTCTTTCTAAGATCTAATCTCCTTTAAGTCTTGATTCATAAGATTAGCTTTATAAAGTGTTGCAATTTTCTGATAAACTTTGTGTTCTTTATTTAGCAGCAACAGAACAGTTCAGCTTAAAAGTTCATTTTTCTCATAAGGCAAACTATGTCTTGGATCAAAGGTTCTCCATTTAAATAGGTACTCCTAAGAGTTTTACAAAAAATTCTTCTGACACTTCCTTTGAAGGGAGATGACCCTTCCTTCCTCCTCAGTACTGATGAGACACATCTGGAGTGCTGGGTCCAGCTCTGGGCTCCCCAGTATAAGAGAGACATGGTCTTACTTTTTTGGACAAAGTAAAGAAACAGAATTAAAAAATTTATAAAAAATAAATCTGTATCATGCATTTCAGCAAAGATCATACCAGAAACATATATATAAAACCCCCTTCAAATCCCATTAACAGAGTAATCTATTTTGTAAGTAGATCAAATTTCATCTCCTGAAAGACTAATTTTAAAGACTCATTGCATGCTTACTAGGGCAAGTTATTTTGTCTTAGTCTGTGGCTCTCCATTGAAAAATTTTATTGCTATAAGAAGAGCTGCTGGATAGGGTAGATCAATGGAATTGGCAGGTTCCTTCCTGACAACACGAATTAAGTTATTAATTAAGATAACTTGCTAAATTTGGAACAATAGTATGTCTTAAAGGATTAATAAATAACTAAATGTCCATCAGCATGATCAGATTTTTCTTTKTTATGTTCTTCTTTGGATAAAGAAAAATCATTGTGTTGCACATAATAATGAAAGTTCACAACCCAAAGTGCTCAAGTATTAAGAATTACATTGTATTATAAATTTGTGCATTTAGATTAAGAATAAAACTGTGGAACACAATTTTATTTTGTTCTATTTATTTTGTGATGCTCAGATGATCCATTAATTTGTTGTTTCTCCTAACATAAACTCCCAGCTAACAAAAGGTGAATGGAGTGGGTACCATGCCACAGAAACTTCTTTTGCAGGATATGTGCTGTAAGTCAAGATGAGTGTCACTAGTTCACCACTGCATCTATTTTCAGTTGGCAAGCTGGTCTCCTGTTTCCTCTAATAAACCAGAACTATTCTAAAACTTGATTGAGGACACATCAACTCAAGCTGCGCACCACCGACGTTGTGTGCAGTTATGCATCTGGACAGTTGTCTCTGTACGTACAGCCCCCGGGAAATGTTAATTTAAAATGCAATCCTGAAACGCTAACTGTCCTGTGGGAAATGATTACCATTTTTACAGACACTGGAAAGTATTTTGCAAGGGAGGACATGCCAGATTAAATAAATGGAAAGGGAATATGGTAGCATATAATCAGGAAAATGTGATGAAAGTATAATTGCCAAAATCCATGGGGTTTGTTTTGGTTTGGTTTTGTTTTCATTCACCTGACCAAGTCAGCTGGATGTTGTTTGCTTGCTTGTTTGTTTCCTCCCCTCCCCTAACGTTTGAGATGTGGGTATCTGCAAAGTATAATTTTAAAACTGTGTCTTTATGGACTACTGTATATTTTGGATGCATTTCATTAAAGCTACTCCTTTTAATTTATCTTATTCAAGTGCCATTTTGTATTATATTTCACTGACATCTGTAAAATTGCTTTCATAGCATATCTTTATTCAGAATATGTCACAGATGAAACAGTCATTTAAAAGTTTCCTTTGGCCTCCTCAGTGACTGCCATGATTTGGAAATGTGTGGGATTCTCTTGAAAAGTATAGAAAGTAGATACTACTAAGAAGAAGGTAAAAGAAGAAAGGAACAGAAGAAAAGTGTTCTGCGAGGTAAAAGCTCCTTCACTATTATCCAGTATGCAAAGAGCAAAGGAAGGTGGTTGTGGTTGAGATATTTCTACAGGCTGTGTAGAAGTAGATATGTAGGACTGACAATTTGAGATCTGTTTCACTTCAGTTTAATGTGCATTTGAGATTGTTGTCTTGACTTCCTTTATAGTTAACGAGACAGGAATGAACATGCCTACAGTACAACAGATATCAGTCTAAGATGGGCAAACAACATAGATGAATCAGCACCTCGAAGTCTCCACGGAAAGTAAAATCAATCAAAATAGTGGCTTTGATGTAGATGTCCAAATCTGGATATACAAATCCTACCTATGCTGTGCTTTGACTTGCTATATGTCCACTCCTTGCCTCACTAGCCTGGGGTAACTCATCTTTGTTCACGGCAGAACTCATTTTCTCGAGACTTGTCAGTCCTTGAGTAGAACCGAGTCATGAGCCCTCTGCAGTCAAGGTGAAATAATTACTGTTTTGAAAGTACAAATGACCCATGTTTGTGTAATATTTTGGAGTCCAAATTCACCCCTTTGAGATGTTTTTCATTACTAAAACCAGATAGACTGAATAATGAAACCAGTTACTTGAAAATTACGAGTTTTGAGCAACTAAAGTAACATACTGGTTAACATGATCATGGATCTGCAGTACAAGGTAAGCCAAATACATAAGTATTTCAATACATTTGCTCAAGCGTATTAGACACAAGTACTTCTTTTTATACAGTAGCGGAAAATAATCTAAGGCACTTTCTGAGGTAAGAGATAAATTAGACTATTCAAATGCTCCAGAATTAGAATAAGTATGGAAATATTAGTAACCCAGAGTCAATTGATTAATTGTTTTATCAGAGAGAAAGAGGGGAAAGCATTTGTTAGGAAAAAAATTAAAATGTCCATATAGTTGACAAAATTGATAGTGAGATGGATTGTTATTAAAGTGATTCCTTTTAGCCCAATGACATCTTATAAGGTATTAAACAGTTTAGAACTCCTTCTGAGACCAGCCTGATATAAAATATTCAACAACCCTCCACTTCATGCCAAAAATATTCCACTAAAATTAGAGTTGGACATCTTTAAAATAATTGGCAATATCAGCTTTGCACAGGAAAGCAAAAGGGCTGGAAGATTTAATAATACTTTCATTGATCTTTGCATATGAGAGTAATCCTCTTTGGAAATGAGGTTGTTAATGCAGGAATGAGCCTTCCTTTTTTCTGGGTGTTCACAGATTAATGATCAAATGCTTCTTCACAAAGTATTTCCTGTAAAAAGGAAACCAATGCACTGTATATGACTGAGGTAAAAAGAAGCTGATATCTGGTTCAAAAAAAATCAGATATATCTGACTACTCAGAGGAACATGCCTGTATTCCATATACCTTTTTGATACATCTTTTTCTTTTTTAATGCCACTTTTACAGTTTTACAGGAAAGTTAGTCCTGACAAAGTTGGAATTGAAGAAACAGCTGAAAACTTTAAATTCTGGATGAACAAACTATTCTGGAAAAACAATTGAAATTAAATGAAAACTTCATTTAAGATAGATAAAATGCCAGTGAATCTTTGATATGCTATTTAGTCATTCATTTGATAAACATCTTGGCACTTCCTACATGAATTCTTGAAGCTGCCGGAGATTGACATTGACTTTTCCAAACAACTAAGCAGATTAATGAGATTCCAAATAGTGTTGAAAAGACATCAGACTTTTAGTATTTATTCAAGCAGTATGTCCAAACCTCAATAAAAAGGTATACGACTATTTAAAATGTTACATGTTTGTAAGGGTAAGTATAATTTATGAACAAACACTTAATGCATCTTGAGCTGAGAAAGGACATCACTTCATACACTCACACTAAAAAGACTGGCAGAAAAGTAAACAAGCGCAGAAAACACATTGGGCTATTGAATAAGCATTGATTGCCATTTCCTTAACATTTCCAGTAGTTGCTATGTAATATTATCAGTGCTTACAATGTGCCAAAAGAAAGTTTTCATTATTAGAAAAAAGGCATAACAAGCACTATTCCAGGACAGGCTCTATTTGCTCTGCTTTATAACTCTGGTCATTGCTGGCTGTTGCTAATAATACTAATAGTCTACAGTATACACATGATCTTTCTAGTCCAGGTGAAACTAGTTTTTACATAGACATGTACTGCATCTACGTTTAAAGGATTACTTGCAAGCCATATCAGCCAAATATAGCGAGGACTCAAGAGAAGGACACAGAGTTTTTGGGAGCCTAAGTATATATGAGTTGAAATGAATGTGAATTTCCATGTATTTATGGTATGCACAATTTTTTTGATCTATTAGCAAACACAATATGACATATCAAGGTAAATATATTTTGGAGTGGGRTCTAAACTATGTTTCAATCTTAGCTCGTGGAGAGCTATAATTTACTTTCTGCAGTTTAGCTAACAATTTTCTAATAGCCTGAATAAAGGAAAAAGTGAAAATTCTGGTGTGAAACTTTTGGCTACCAAGGTGAGAGACTGTGGGAAATTAAAAAAAAATAACTAACCAACCAAACAAAAACTATGGATAGAGGTGAAAAGACAAAAAAATCCTCATTTTAAAAGAGGCAGATCTCAGAAGAGATGTGGGGATGATCTAAAGCTGATCAAAGAAATAAGAAACTTTGCGTTGGGGAAGGCATGCAAGAAGAGAAAAGGGAACATTCCACAGAGGCGAAGATCTTATATTGGCTATGGTTTAGTCATAGTGACTTGGCATTCATAGCTCATTACACTCATTGAATATATATTTTTTGAATTTTAAACAGGCAGTTTTAATAAAGTTTAAAACAATTGTTGGTATAACCAAATGGGACACAAAATTTAAAGAAAGAAGAAAAAGCTGAAAATAATTCAGCCTTTTTCAGCAGATGCCAACAAAATCAGTAAAAATAAGGTAAAAATTYCTGAGAGAGAAGAGAAAAAACAAGTGAAAGAAAACCAATGCTTAATAGAGTTAAAGAAAATAAGAAAACGTTTTTAGAGGGAATAAAATCAAATGGAGATTTGACCTCATTAGAGAACCAGCAAAYTGTAGATCATAAAATTGAAAGTAGTAAAGCAAAAATCTCTCACTAGATTCTGCTTTGTACTTGGATGGAAACGTGAGGACACATCCATTGTGGATGACATTATGAATTAAATAGGAAGCTCAGAAAACACGTGGTGGAAGTGCCCTAGTTGACACTTAGGAAAGTGTCAAACATCTATCCTCCATTCAGAATAAGAAATTTGCTCTGTACTAATTGTGCCAGTATTGCTCCAATATTTATTACAATTTTTTTGAAAAGTAAAGACTGAATATTGCCAATATTTAAAATATTTAGGATGATAGGAATTAGTGCCGATTTAAACATAGACAAAACAATAAAGTATTTAATTTTGAAATCCAATGAAAATCTGTGGACTTTTAAAAGCCTTATTTCACAGAAGGCCACTCTTCATAAAGAATCTGATTTATAATTCTTGGTTTTTTTTTTTTTAACTTCTTGTTAGAAGTCTTTTGATGTACTCTGATCAGGTATCTCAAGGTTGTTTTAAAACTTGCCATACGCGGACATCAGAGGCACATGTTGGATAGTTATAGACCTGGGTGTTCCCATCTCAAAATGTCAGTAACTCAAAAATTTAGCTAATGCAATGATGATAGTGGTATTATTAGAGAAGTATGGCATAGTTTGGTTGTTTATCCAACAATAATTTTTTTTTTGTATTGGAGATCTGCACAACTATGTGTCATTTGCTGTTAAAGTATGTGGAAATTCTATAAAACATTCAGAGAAGATTGAAAATAATGATTGAAGGGCTAGGAAAATAAGTTTTTGGATGTTAGATTTATGAAAATGAATATATTCGCACTACTTGAGAGAAGATTTGAAGATGACTTGACTTGATCTCTGTGAAAATGATGTCTAATAATAATAAAAAAATTCAGCCTGGCTGACAAATGCATAGAAATGTCTGGACATTGAAATTAGATGAATCAGTCTTGAAAAAAAGGTTTATTATCTTCTCAGTGAGGGTAATTGTGTTTACAACTGTAAGTTATTGGAATATCTGTTAGTTATGACAGCTTACAATTGCAAGATTATTATTTTTTTGTAATATATCTTTCTAGTATATACATAGATGCTGCAGCCCAGCAGTGGGATATTTATCTTCAGTCCACCATCAGCAATACCTTTGGCTTTAGCATATCTACTTATTTTCTTATTTTTATATTTCTCACATGTAATAAATTGTATTTACTTTTGAGATGCTATCTGCAGACCATGAAACATGGTGAGTTAATGTTCTGAGGYAGAACAGGAAATCTTTCTTCTCACCTCTTAGACATCTTACTTCCTTTTTCAATGTAAGAATAAAACTGACATTTGGATTTGAAGAAGAGAACAGTTTTGCTGTAGGCTATGTTGGAAAGCTTTGTCTTCATGAGCAGCACAGTCACTATCTGTGCAGATCACCAACTGGAATAATCCGTGCACATCTCATCTCATTGCTTCCTTCTATGCTCTGGTGCCTTCTAAGTTTGCAACACTTCAGTCTCCCCTGTGCTTCGGAACATAGTATTTTTGTCTTCTCAAATGCTTTGATTTACCCTAAATTACCATGGATAATAATGTAAGGTTATGTGATAAAAAGTTCATCGCCATACACACAACGGAGGGCAGAGGCACATGGGCAGGGGGAACCCTGCCTCAGCCTCTCCTCTCCCTGGGATGTCACAGGAGGTGACCAGCCCCATGGCTAGGGTGGACACCCATCGCCATGGGGCCAGGGAAAGGCTCTCAGGTACCTTTGGGATTTAGAGTGGTTGGGGAAGGAACAAGTGTGGGAAAATAGAGGGATAAGGGCATAAAAGAGGCTAGTCATGTGTAAGCAGGGGCTGGTTACTGTGCTTCTCTGGCCATGCCCTGTGCCTGATCAGCGCAGCCTGTCCTTTCTTCTCATTAAACTCCATTTCTGACCATTTTCCTGGGTGAGAGGCTCTCTATCTGTGTGCACAATGGTGTGGGAATTTCTGAGTGACAGCAGCTGGAGTGGGACCAGAGCACACAGGGGCTGTGTGCCTGTGGGCCACCGCTGGAGTATGTGAGGTTGCATGTGTCAGTGCGTGTCACCAGTGAGCATCAGGCTGGACTGGCCGAAGAGTAGGTCAAGTAGCCTGGGAGGCTGCCAAGTAAAGGTGTGCATGAGGCAACCGGAGTAGGTGGCTACCAAAGGGACCAAAGGGTCCATGCCATCTACTGGAGAGACCATAGGGGCTGGGGGGTCACCTGAGAGACCCATTTGTCTGTGCATGAGGTGACTGTAGACGAGAGGCTCCAAGGGCAGCTAAGAGTTGGACTAAGTGATGAAGGCCAGCTGCAGCAGGTTCAATGTCCGGTCTGCATACATGGGGGGGGTGTGTGTGTGTGTGCACCACCTGTGTCATTGTGTGCGAGGGGATCTGCTCCAGCAGCTGGAGTGCAGCCATGGGGACTTGTGTGCCAGATCCCAGCATCTGGGCAGGGCAAGGGACCAGGGCAGCCCCTGGAGACACTATGTGTCTGAGCACAGCTGCCAGAGGGATCCACATTGGACATATATGTGTATATATTCCCACTGACAGACCTTCATCCTGATGGAGGAAGACTTCCATCCTAATTGAGCCGGAGAGGAGGATGGGATGAGGCCACTGGTGCTGTTTGTGATTGCATGAGTGCTGCGTGTCCTGCGTGCGTTGATCTGTGCAGCAGCTGCATATGTGCATTTGTGTGTGTGCCTATGAGGAAGATGTGCCTAGCCTCACCGCTGACTGGACCTGGGGGTGGGGACCTGCAGCAGGGCTGCCAGATTCAGCAACCCCTAACAAGTACAAGGGTACAGGGATGAGCTAATGTCCCACCTAACTCAGTAGAGCATTTTGATTTATCCTTTATCCTGTAAATTACTAAATATTTAGCACCTCTGTATCTCTCTGCATTAAGAAAACAAAACCTAGACCTCTGTGATGTAGTCATAGTGTGCTCGTTTATTGCACCCCAGGCCAAGTGCAAAGGGAGGCTATACATTTGAGGGTTTGAGGGTTAAGACCCACATGTGAAGCAAAGTAAATCCTGTGAATGGATTTCTGTCAGAGATTTATTGATAAGATTCCAGTTCCTGTGGGGTTAAAATTMAATTCTTAGGACAACAAGACAAGACTAATCTTTAGATGCAATTTTTCCATTGTAAACAAAGTACGGAAAGAAAATACGTTATCCGTGTCTCCTATTATACCTTCGACATGACTGGAAAATGTAGGAATTTTTGACTATACAAGTTCACATTCCCCTATTTTATTTTTATCTCTTTTTCTTATGGTACTTACATGTGCATTTCACTCCTCTTGTTGTCCAGAAGAAAGAACAGGACATATTCACTGTCTGATAATTTTTATCCAGTCTTGCATTTTATAAAAATGCTTTTAGGGATAAGTGGATTATTTTGTTGACCTATTAGTAACACCTAGTATCTAAGGTTGTTCCCGAACTTGATATTTCCTTAATCTCAGGATGGAAAGGGTTAGAAGCACTGGCATTGTTCCTAATGCTGAAATTTCAGCATATATACATGTTGGTGATCCTCAGATCAAAATTTTCCTTTCTGTGGTCAGTCCTAATACTCACAATGCTCCATAAACACCAGAGTGGGCCAAGTTAATGGTCTGTTACTCAAAAGAAGAATCCTCTGTGTAGGGCCTAGAAAACATCTATTGCACAGATAATCTAGCTAGTCTCATTCCTAGAGAGGAACCTTCCCCAAAAGAAACTGAGAGAACTCCTCATCAATCGTTCAGTTTGATGAAGAATAGTTGATTGTTATGTATAGATTCATTGTTTTGCTGAATTAGGGCCTACAAGAGAAATGGCCCATGTTTAAAAAAAAAGCCCTTGATGGAAATAAGAGACAAGTATTTGTATTGCCTGCATAAGTTATCGGGCATGGTACAGATGGTGAGGGACTTTGCACTGCAGATGGGAATGATTCAGAAGATGATAGAAGTGCTAAGTCCAAACCCTTGCTCCATCACTATCTAGGGATAGACATTGTTAAAGGAAAGTTTACATATGAAGTTTACATTCAGCAAATATGCATACTTGTGGGAGTGAAAGTTAGATGACAAGAAAATGCAAGCTTATCCAATGGTAATGGGACTTTTTTTTGTACTAAAATGATAAGTAAGCTGTTTATAGTATACAGCTAATACAGCTTTTGAGATGCTGTGAAGATGATCTTATCAGCAAACAAAACTGCTTTGGGTAACTCTTAACTTCAGCAGTTAGTAGTTTAAGGGCATCAGGATGAAACTCTACTCAGCTCACTAATCTGTCAAATCTCCACAATCTGTACTGTGCTGGACAAACCTGCAAGTTAAATACACAGGTAAAATACAGACATTTTTATGGCAACAATTATACCATATATAACAATGCTCTGAATAACTAGCAAATTAATACCTTCAGTTTATCAACTGATTGATTACAATGACAGTTTATATGAAGGAAAACAATCACCCATATTTCATGTCAGGAATGTCTTCTAAGAAGGCATGCTATCGAAAATAGCAATACAACTATACAGTTTGTCTTTTCTTTGACTAAAATCATAACAGAATCCTTATACAGAGGAGGAGAAGATTGTTCTTTCTTAGGTCTTTCCTTGGCCAAGACATACAGCTGCCCTAAGAGAACTACAAACTTATATTTACAAAAATTCTTTCTTAAATTAATTTCCTTTTCTTAACTTTTTTCTAGCTGTCTTGTCATATTACTGAACTTTATAAAGTTGAAAAGACCATTCTGAATTGTGAAGGTGAAAAATAGACCCAATATCTTGTTCAAGTAATTTAGACATTTTAGTTTGCTTCAGGGCCCTCCAAAAMGTCAGAGGTAAGTATGGCAAATTTTTCACAGTAATATAGTCTGCATGGGGATAATCACAGTAGATTTTTCACTATTTTGCTTGAAATTGGAAGCGTGAGGTTTCTTAGAATTTCTGTTTCATGTACAATTTAAAATTTCTTCAGTTTTTAATTGTTAATTTGCTATGTGCATATGAGTCTACATTTGGAAAAGGTAGTATTTTTTCTAGAAATAGACGTGCAACTTTCTCTTTAAATGGTATTCATGCCTAGAATGAGGTTTTGCCAAGTTTCTCATGAAGTAAAAGGTTCAACACCATGAAGTGCTTCTTAGGAAACTTCTGTGTTGTTATGGATAAAACAGTTTATGTACTAGAATATATTAGCAAAACTATCAGTTCTTACAGTGGAATGTCTCCTAGCGTTTTTTGACAAGTAGTCTTTTCTCTGCCCATTTGATTAGAACTTCTGGTGCACAGATGTCCTTTTCTTTCTGGGAACAAGGAGGCATCTCTAAAGTTTATTAGCTCTGGCTCATAGAATTAATCTCATTTTGAATTATTGAGAAGTGAAATCTAGGTATATAAGCAGACAATTAAGATAACCAATAACATTCAACTACAGCATTCCAGGGACTGACATAAAAGGATTCCTTCTGAGGAGCAAACTGTATTTTATTTATGGAGATACTTAGAAATCTCTTAAGACAGGAGTTTACATAATCAAAGTGGCTACTTATGCAGGCCTAAGTGTATTTACCACTTACTCATATTCGAAGTGCTTTGAAACATTAAGTAAAGAGCACAGAAAATAGTTCCATGAAATAAAGACACTATTTTGGTGATATTACAGAACTGTAAAAAAAGAGTGTCTAAGAAAGGATGGTCAATTGACAGTCAGAAAGCTAACAAAGCCTTTAAAAACCTCTGTTTGGGTATCCTGCCCACGCAAGCTCTGTGCAAAGCTCTACATAGTCAATATAGAGAAAGAAATTCAAGATTCACATAGTTCCAGAGAGAGTTCAAATACCCTCCAGTTTAGTTTTYTTGGCACTTATGGATGGGTATAGGGGGAAGCTGGAGAAGATTGTGTTAGATTCTTATTCTGTTCTTGTAACCCCATGGGCATGGTAATCAATCACTGCATAATGTAAAATTCAGAATGGCTATTTTCTTGACCACAGTTCTTGAACTCAGGTGCCTAAAACTTTTGTGTATCTACTTATAAACATCTTATGAGAAGACACTGAGTAGCAGAATAAATTAGCTTGCACAGATCTATGCCAGGCAGGTGTACAGGATTGCTGCTTGTACTAAAGTTAGCTAATTAAAGCCAGCTCAGATATCTCTATTGTAGGTTATTTCTGAGACTGCAGAATGAAGCAGCTTTCACTGACTCTGGCTCTAAACCTTTATGTCTCCATGAATAGAATGGGGTTACATCACTTCTCTAACCAGGAGGGATTAGAAGATGATGTTGAGTATTAGCTAGCTGGTGTTGCAGACAGTTTACGTTTCSGATTATAAGGTGTCAAAAATCTTGGACGGACAAAATAATATAAATATTTTACATGAGTAGAAAAAAGCATAAATAGAATAAATCAACCTATTAATCAATCAACTTTAGTCATTATACACTTAAATCCTAGGTAGTTCAATCAAATTTGTTCCAAAGAAATTAAGTAAATGATCAAAATAAACAAATAGCAGACCTTAAAATGATAAAATGTATGGCTTGAGCTGTTGTTGGATTCCACTACTCAGTGCAGCTTCTAGCTAAGAGCTGTATTTATATTTTCCAGTTAATATTTGCCTCTACATAGTCTTCATTATTATGTTGCAGTCTGTGTTAGCTATTTTAGGCATTACTGCACCAATTTCATTTTCTATAACTACCAGATAACCTCTCCTAGAAAATTCCATGTTCCTTCCAGTGATATAGTTCAGTATGATGTAGTACAGATTTTTTGAATAGAAAAAAGAAGGATTTAGTAAATATGTCAAGAATCTGCACATCTATGATCATTTTATCTATGTACACTCAATGTATTTCATATATTGCCTTCTCAGTCAAGACATCCTGATATCTCAACCATCAATTTTGCTCTTTCATTTTCTGTGACGTACTGAAAATCCAACCCACTCCTCTATCTCCAGTAAAAGTAGTTCAGCTCCAGGTGTTATATCCAGATTTGGAGCCTGGTGAAATCAGGTGAAAGCATTCTCCTGAAGATCAGAGACATGGTTTTAAAATTCCTTAGGGGCAGAGAAGACCTAGAATGCATCTTCTAATAATTAGTCTAGGTGTTAAACAGTATCACAAGACTGAGTTGTTATGAATGAGCTCTACTTGGTGGGTTTTTTTCTAAAAGAAATTTTTAGGCATGTAACACCAGTGAAAGTCACCATCACCATCTATAACATGGACATTGATATCCCCTTTGCTTTATTCAAGTGTTTGTTTTCTTGGCAGGGGGATTAGCTAACCCTAAAAATCTCAGATTACACGGTTTTCTGCACAGCATCTGCTTCCCTCCGTATGTCAAGCTGGGAACCTACGCACTTCGTGGTTCTGGATTTCACTCTAGGTCCAGACATTTTACACCCTTTACAGTGAAGAGAACCACAGGATCATGTAGACTTGGAGGGGACCTCCAGGGGCTATCTAGTCCGATCTCCTGCTCAGAGCATGTCCGGTTAGAAAAGGTTGCTCAGGGCTTTATCCAGTTGAGTTTTGAGTACTTCCAAGAGATCCCAGAACCCCTCTCAGCACATGTTCTGGGATTTTGCTAACCTATGATTTACCTTGTTGCTGCTGTTACCTTGTACATCTGTTCCCTCTTGTCCTGTTCCTGTGCACCTCTGAGAAGACTCTTGTCTTCTCTATTTCATTCCACTAGGTAGCTGAAGACAACTGTAAGATGTTCCCTAAGCCCTCTCTTCTTGAGACTGAGAAAACCAAGGTCTCTCAGCCTCTCCTCATACATCATGTGCTCGAGGACCAAATGATCCTGGTGGCCTGCACTGGGCTTACTCCAATACATCAAAGTCTTTCATCTGCTGAGGCACCCAAAATGTCTCACAGTTGCTAGATAAAGGGAAAGAATCATCTTCCTGGAACTGCTGGCTACAATTCTCCTAGTACAGCCCAGGATGTGGTTGGCCCTCTTTGGTGCAGGGTCACACTGTTAGCTCACGATCAGCTTTGATGTTTACCTGGTCTTTTTTGACAAAGCTGTTTCGTAGTCAGTCTGCCTTRGCTTGTACTGCTGAATGGGATTATTTTGCCCCAGGTATAGAGCTTTGCATTTACCTTTGTTAATCTTCACAAGCTTTTTGTCCACCTTTTTTTTTTCTCCTTCTTGTTGAGGTCACTTTAAATAGCAATGAACTAGTTCCCCCATTTTGATATCAGCTGTGAGCTGGCTGAGGATGCACACCATTCTACCACCAGGTTGTTAATAAACAGTATTAGTTGCAGTACTGATCCATGAGGTGGCTGCCAGTTGGACATTGGACCGCTGATGACAATAAGCTTTAAGCCTGACAGCTTAGCCAATTTTTCACCCAGTTATTAGTCTGTATTTCACTGAGTTGGCTATGTGAATACTAGTGAAGGCCATGTTGAAGGCCTAGCTAAAGTAAAGGCCTTTTTGGTTCTGAGTTTTCAAGAGCAGCAGGCAGGGCCTGTGGAGCAAGAGCATGTTGGAATAATCATGACCCTGACAGTACTTTACTGGATTTGACTTTCATAGAATTATGTATATGTATCGTGTGCTGACCAGCTTCAGTGTGGAAAATAAACTGAAAATGCATATAAGAATACTTACAATGATAAAAATAAATATTTTCAATATCACTAAGTGCACAAGAACATCCTGTTCACAGCTATCCCAAATTACTATCTAAGGAAGAATATATTTGTGTATACAAAGCAAAAATAGAAGTCTTACAATGCCACTTTTCTCCCAGCAATGATTCAAAGCTAGAATATGATATGTTGATTATCCACCATTAGAAATTTCATCAGTCAAAAACATTCTCAAAGGGTTAGATACAACAACTTTATGGCTATTCTGCATCACTATAGTAATGAAAAACAGAGAGAACAGGCCCATGTTGTGATATTCATTACACTATCTTTTTCTTAATATATATATATTTTTCCATAAAAAATGCTTAAGACAGACTTAGGTAGGTAGCCCACATCTTTTCTCTTTGATCACACTATATTTTATGTCTGTTACATGAAAAACACAGTGGTAAATATACTAAACCTCTTTATATTCTAATTAGGTAAGTGGTCTGTTTTGCAAGTGGAAATGAGTGTTCATGCTTCATTTACTACAAAGTAATATGCCAGTAGAAAATGAAAGAGGAAATGGAACAAAAAAGAAATAAATAATACAGAGAAAACTCATAGAGCTTATGTTGATGACTATGCTAGTGCAGGTTAACACTATCTTCATGATTGACAGCTTCATAGAAGCAAACATATTGTTAAATATTATTTCATTGCTCCATATGTATAACTGAGATTGTCAATGAAACTTTCCATTTTCATTTCTAAACAAATGGGGACTCCTCTTTGGACTACTGCAAACACTTCATTTTCATTTATGTAGCCTGGGCACATGGAAATAGGTCAGTTTATCTCAGTTAGGAATTTGTCTCACATAGCTTTAGTTTGTTTTGATCTCCCAAAAAAAGACAAAAGGTTTGGACCTGAACCCAGAATAAATATGAGACAAAATCTGTAAATGGCTTATTTCAAACAAAGTGATTTTTCAGTGGTTACATTAATGGTTAGAGAATCTACATAAATAACATCTACAGCTCAGCTTTGCATTGTTTTTCATTGAAAAATGAATGAATACTCTACAATAAAAAACCTAGTAAGAATCACTCAAATAGACTGGCTTAAGACAAGAAAGATTGCAACAGCACCAGAAGAGTTGGTAAAGGCTGACATTTCATCCAAAATTATGGGTGTGACAGCCTGAGAAAGATGAACTGTTAGAAACAGCAAAAAGGCCTCCACAGCACCATGTCAGAACAAATAAAGTCAGCACAGATAAATAGAATAATAACCCTGATAAATCTGAAAAAACACCCACAACCATCAGGTTACAGTCAGACTGAAATTTGATTATGGTATATGCCAAGTAAGATTTCACAACATGATCTCTATGTAGAAGACAATTTAAAAGTTTGCATGAAATCAAGCTTAGAAAAAAATATGGGATCTTTGACTCCGAAAATCTCTTAAGGCTTTTCTTTTTTAATATAGAGAGAAATAAATGAGCTAGGAAACTCAGCAGTTGAAACATTTGAATGCATTTGTTTATGTTCCAGACTGTCACTGAGAAAACAGAATTTAAAAAGCTTACCCAGCATCTATGTGTGTGCAATTCAAGCAATATCAGAAATGTTTCAGAAGACCTTTTCAGATCATTACATGTAGTATATAGAATGGAGACAAATTAGACACCTTGTAAGAGACAGCTAGTGCAAAGCATTAGACAAAAACTAATGGGAAAAGATTTTACAGCCTTCCAAGTGAACATTGAATAAGACTAGAGTTCTGAAATGCCACTTTCTCAATGGACTGGAAACCATTTGCATTGATTCTACAATAGACTGAGAGCATCTAAAAGGTTTTAGTGTTTTGATGACTGTCTGAGACTTTTATAGAAAATTGTTTTTTCACAGTGACCAATGGATAGGTTCCTCAAATTCACCATTGCAAATAGTCTTAATTAGCAAACTCAGAACAGAGTTTATAAAAAAACCTGGTTCAACTGAACTAAGGTAAAGCAGAGTCCTTCTGTGGTTGGGACACTAGTCTAAGAGTGGTAAGAATTCCTGATCTGTTAGGTTTCCTTCTGTGACCTTATCAAATTCACTCAGACCCAGACCCCCACAAGAATATGGGTAGAACTTAAGTATCAAAAGCTAAAATTCTCAAAAATTCTGCTTACTTGATGGCCAAAGACAGAGGCATTTAACATTCATAAAACACTTACACCTGAAACATTTAAATTCTTCCCTTTTACCTCTGGAGACACCCAGAAGTGTCTCAGGCTGGAGAACATTTGAACTATTTTAGGTACTTACCTCACTTTATTTCCTGCTGGAATCAAAAAATACAAAGAGTGACAATACAAACCAAAACAGGGGGCTTGTGAAGTGTTAGGAATCAGTAATAATGCGGAGATATGGGAGATACACAGACTTATGTTAAACAAAGGTTACTTCGGATGAAGTTCATGTACATGCAATGTAACAAAATTTTACTTGTGTTACCCATTCAGTAGATAAACAACAAAAGTCAGTATGGGCCATAGCATTAAATAGCAGTAAATTAATATTTACCCAGAAAAATAAATGAGGTACACATGCTGAAAACTCTCACTTCTGAAGGCAATTACAAGAAAATTCAGATATGGCACAGAAGAATGGTCTGGTGTTAGARGACTTTATGCCAACATGTTACCATAAATAACATCAAAAGTTAAAGGCATTTCCAAAGAAACACTGTAGAGAAGCAAGAAGCAAGACTCAGTCATCCAGTTTGCTTCTGTTTCAGGACCTTGAATTCCACAACTTTATTTTACCTTAAAAAAGGAATCTGCTGCTTGTATGTATACATTTATAACAGCAAATTCTTATCTTACCTATTAATCAGTGTCAGTTTCTACTGACAAAACCTATCAATGTGTATCATGAATCATCATGATCAGAATTTATTCTAATAACCCTCAGCTATTAAACAAGATTTAAAGTTATATATATATATAAAATATATATATGCATATATATATAGATATGCATGGAATGTCAAGCAGATCAATGACAACTAATTTGTACAGTCTAGGAAATTATATCTATCTACCTCAGGCAATCAAAGATTTCTTTAATAATTGCACTGGAACCTGTTTTTTAAGCAATTAGAAGTCAGTTGCTAGCAAACATCTTAGATTAAAAGAAATGGCATTTTAAAATTACATGGATGAAAATTAAATGGAAATTAAGACTACCGTTATCTAATAGGCAATCAGAAACATGGGAAGATAGGAATTCCCAAGACTATTCAAATAAGTTTGGTTCTGTATTTCCCAAGTCTTTCGGAGTACTATTGAAGTGATATCATGGGACTGATCTTGTACATACTTATTAGCAGGAGTCCCAGTGCCTTCAATGGGAATTCTACATACCCTGTAGCTAGGAAGATGAGTCTATGAGACATAATGTTTCTTGTCAATTCTTAGTTATGTAGAAATCCAAGAACTGACACAAAAACTTTTTCATTTTGATAGTATTTGCTGCTGGGGACTTATCACTCCTAGTAACCTATGTCGGAAATCTATATGTGCTGCAACATGTTTTGAGAATCCTGCACTGAAAATTTAACTTAAATATTATTTATTGATATTAAACTTGACAGCCAATAATATAAGCCTCAGATATTATGTTAAATACGTTGTCTCATAGGATACTTTGAGTATTTTCTTTAATATTTAATGTGCTGTTAATATCAATGCTGCAGACAGAAAATGAATAAAAAATCCTAATGAAAATTGGGTGGTTTTAGATAATTCTCCAGTGGATTTATTATCTCATAAAAGTGGTGTTCTGAGGCATTTTGATGACTCGAGGGATCATCAATAAAATACAGTTCCTCTCATGTCTTGGTTTCCAAACCATTCCATGTTGTTAGTGCCTGAAGTTAGCATATAATGACTATTTAAGGCCCATAAGAATTGAGCAGCGATCTTGATCCCGTTCCTGAAAAAATGTATCCTCTGAAAGGTGGGGAGATACTAGGAATTTAAGAGTTAGTCTGAGCTCTAAATAAACTGTAGTGCTCTGAGGACAAATCCAACTGACAAAAAATAGCCAGATGCCAAGGCAATTTGTTTTATCCAGGCTTTAGTTCAGCTAGATAGCAAATGTGGTGCTGCAGGATTTTATTATGAATGAATTCAGTTCTGATAATGGACGGACTGGCGTTTATTAAGCTTTCATATTTCTGTAACCTCCAGTTAGGGGTTAGAATGTGTATGGAGAAAAGGCTAATAACTATACATGTTGTAGAAACAATGGAAGTTATCTCCTGTTTTTAGAGGAACTGAAGTTTTTACATCATGCTTAATACTTAGGCACTTGCCACTGTGAAGTCCATAGAATTGGTCACACACTTAGAAGTTAAGCTTGTAAAAAAGCATTTCCATGGCTTGTGGCAAAGAAAATAAGTAATATGCAAAGATTAAATGGAGAAAAAATTCAAAGGTCTTCATAGATCAGTGTATTTTCATTTTTATGATAATGACCAAGTAAAAGTCCATCAGTCCTAGCTACGGGTACTGCCCTGAGAGCTGTTATTAATAATGGACTTAACTTAGAATAACGGTAGCACAGCCTTTGATTATAGGTGTGTATGATGATTTGAAAGAAAGTCTTCAGATTATTATAAACACGTTTCATTTTTAAACTCAAACTATCTGCATTTTGGGGGAACGGTAGGAAGTGAAAGAAATGCAAGAGGAAGCATTTGCAGGGATATGAATACTAATAGAAGATAAATAATAATTTTCTCAATGAAAGAAGTATACAGAATGAAATTCTAGATCAAATGAAGCCATTAGATATTATGTCAGCAATGTCAGAGCAACCACAAGGTTTCTTATAATGAAATTTAATGAAGTTTGGTTTTGTTTACATTTCTAGGACATATTACTTCACGAGAAGATGTTACAGCTCAGGGAAAGCAAGAAATTCTTTCAAAAGTAAGATGGTAAATAACACTGATAAGTGTAGCCTACTTCCTGATATATACCCATAGTTTCTCTGGTCAGTCATAAATTGTCAGAAAGCAAATTTTACTTCATCTACTATACTAGCAGAATGACTAGTGTCCGATACTGACATCCCATCTCAGCAATTCAGAATACTTTTTGGTATGAGTTTTAATAAATAACACCCTGACTATCTTTTAAAATTTCAGCTGTAATTTATACAAACTGTCACCAAATCCTTAATTTTCCTATTAAATAAATTTCTGACTATATTCTGCTTTCTGATAATATGTATAAAACTCTAGATATATTCTGTAGATATTTTGTGCCTTGCACATTTGAAGCAGCAGCTTGTCTTTCTAATGATTTAGGGTATAAATATTGGCCTATAAAGAGTTAATTCCAAAACACCTTCCTTGATGGAAAAATTGAGCCCCTTTCAAAATGCCAGTATGACTTTCCCCAAACATGTAAATTGACATAACTTTTCTGAAAGTGACTGACAAACCTGATCTAAGGGAAAGACTTGCAGGCAGTTATTGAGGACATCAAAAAACAAAAAGAAAACAGAAACTGTAACTCACATGTTTATGAATCATCTGCAGCATGCTGTTCACCTGTTTTATTTATTTTAATTGTTAACTCTCAGGAAACAAGCATGCCTCAATAGGTGCTAAAATTTGATCTAGTAGGCTAGAATTAACACTCCTTGGAGTACTGATGGAAGAGATTTATGTCATGATACACTTAAATACCCAATAAAATTAAAAATTCTGTTTCAGCATGAAAGGAAATAGACCAATTGTCTGTTGTGATTATGTGGTTTGAGAGTGATGGCTAGCTTGAAACCTGCTAGTGGATTCAAAGCAAAATCTAACAACTACATATGAATTCTGATTGCAACTTGGAGAGTTAAGAGATACTCATTACTATTTTCATGCTGCAAAGTTATAAAAACTGGTGAAATGCTTTTTTTTCAAAGGGTTCATTTTTGAGGACTTTTGTCACATAATTTAATATTTGGAAAATGGAATGTATTTATATTCTGCTTAGCTTGGTGAAGAGGAGAATGAGGGAATAACAGGGGACAAGAGAGACTGTTCTGAGATGACCATTGTGCAAATATCCCAGCATCAGATTTCATGGTGTTCTTCATTTGTTTTACATATGATAACTAAAAGAATTAAAGGAAAAAAACCAAAACCACCCACAAAACTGCTGCTCATAGATGCATTGTGGAATTGCTAATATAACACCAAAACCAGAGAGAAAGCAGAGAGAAGTATTTTCTTAGAAATATATGTAATATAATATTAAATGTATTTACTGTGTCAACATAATACTTGCTCTAAGACTCCATCTCCAAGCTGTCACTTCAGAACAATTAAGTTTTGTCAAAAATACTGCAACAGAAATAATGAGCTAAATCAAATCTTTAAAAATAACTCTTTAATTAGGAAAAGCGCAACAGCAAGTGCTGAATAGTCATATTCATAATGTTCACACTTTGTTTCTCTACACCTACCTTATGTGTTTGAAAGATATTTATAGCCATAAAAATTAAAACCAATATACAGTAAGTTTTCTCCCAGTCTTGATATTCACAATCAAATTAAGATGGAGAAATCAATATGGATTACCCAGTACATATGTGAACTTTATTGGGATTTTCTCATTCAGAAAGATATTTAAATGCACGACTAGCTTTGCACAAATAGAAATTATGGTTGAGAAAACAGTATGAAATCTACTCCCTGATTTTTCCCCTTAGAAAAGTGGTGTTTTATGGTTTTACTTCTTTCTTGCTTGTCTAGATAAGCCTAATATCTGGAAATACTTGATCATTATCATAATTTTTTTCCTGTTATTAAAATGTAAATGGTTTTAAACTTTATGCATGCTTGCACAGAGCTACATTTTTGCACTATACAACTGTTATAATCCTTCATCACTAGGTGCTGTGTCTTTATGTCCTCTCATCACAACCCCAGTGTCAGTGTGAGGGGATACCTCTCTTCATATTCTGCTGACTGGGATATATATGCTCTGCTAACATTTGGCATGAAAGATTTATCTTTTTTTCAGGGAAATTACACAAAAGCAGCTGTCTTAGTAGCAAGATGTTTTCAAAGTATGGGTTAAATGAGATTATCTTTTTTTTAGACTGCAGGTAACATTCTTAGATTTACCATACATCCAACCTGCCAGTGCTCTCTTAGCTTCAGCAGAGAATGACAAGTGGTTACACCATTACCTTTCTAAAAAGGAAATCACTCTTTGCTTCTCTCTGAACAGGATACTGCCTTACCTGATGAGAAGGGAAAGGTTAAGTGAAGAAATTGGTCCTACTTTGAGGGTTTAGAGAGGGTCTGGATTCATCATTGGTAATACATCCTCATACAGACAGGGCACACTTTCAACATCTTTATTGATAACCTTCAGGCTCTGCTCAATCCAGGGTAGACATGGAAATGTATTTTGATCTTCTTGTCTTCAAATATAGTCACAACTGTACACGTTCCTATGCTATAGGCGGGCAGCTTTATGAGTCAGATGATTGACATAATTCTGTTCTGCATCTTCCTTATGGTCATGAGTTCATCAGCCCAGCTGCTTCCAGGTACCATGTTCACCTCTTAGAGGCAGAATGAGAAATTTAGTATAAATTATTCAAGCTCTTTTTTTCTTTTTTTTTTTTTAAATTTAGTATAAAATACTGATTGATTACTGACAGATCTCAGACTCCCGACACACTTGTATACTGATTATATCTCCATATGAAGCTGAGGTAAGGTTTGCATTTCTAAGTAGCCATTTCTTTATATGAATTATTGGCATCCTATCTTACATTTAATCATGCTTCAGGGAATCATTTTCACCTCTTACTGCTTTCTCTATTGTTCTCTTTTTTTTATGTCACTCTATCTAGTTCTCAATTTTTTCCTCCCTTCATTTAGTTTTTTGCTACACTTCTATTTTATTTGTTTTCTGCTCTGAAGGACTTTAAAAAACTTGTATCTATGCATTTTATCCTTTCCTACTATTGTTTCTTGTTTGCAATAATCTAGATGGTGACAGACAAACATTGACATTACAATAATGGCTGTGCAGAAGTATGGTAATCTAATATGTTAATCCAAAATTTGTGGAGTCAGGTGTCTAGATTATTTCCCTAGAAACACAGCATTTATAGGGTTTGCCGCTTAGGAGGTTAGTCTTTACTCTCCCTATTGTCAATAGGGAGACATGATATAGGAATCTCAAGGCAAGTCATCTTACCAGTACTGTGAACTACCATGCATTTTTTCATTAACAAGAAATGGCCTGAATTCAATTCATGGTCCCTAAATAATGAAATGATCCCACTAGAAGTCCAGATGCAGTGTGCCTGCTGCCTTCATGGAAACACTGCTGCTGGCTGATGCAGACAATCAGCAAGATTCCTGGACTGGCTTTTGAAAATCTAATATTGCACATTAGACCTTCTTTTCCCATTTTAGTGTCCCTACCGCAAACATATGAAACATAGCCCTACAGGTAATTTTTAAAAATGTCTTATGTTTGGTTAAAAAAACTCTTTTAGACCATTTAGACGACTTCAAATTTTTCCCCATTTTCTCACTTCTGTTTTTATTTATTCTCTTGTTTCTCCTCCTTTTCTGTTTCTCCAGCCAAACTTCCTTTGGTTCTTCATTATCTTATTGTTTCTTTCTCCTTTGTCTCACCATCTGAACTTAAATTGATTTTTTTTGCCAATCATTAAACAGAATATTGGAAGAATGAGATTTTACCACGATATAGCACTGAAAACACCACAGGATCAGTTTCTCTCATCTGTCAGCATCCAGCTATGTCCTTTTTCCTGAGTCAGGCAGAAAAGTCAACTTGGAGAAAAGAAAGGGTAAGAAATAAATGAGATCTTTAAGCAAAAAGCACTGTCATGTTTAGAAAGAATTTGCCTAGCTCCTGCGGTAAATATTTTTGTTATTCAAAATATCATTCTGTTCCCATGTAAAATAATTCTTAAGTTACCAAATTAAACTTATCGTCATTAATTTTTGCATTAAAAAAATCCTTCCTTCCTTCCTTCCTCCCTCCTTTCCTCCCTCCCTTTATCCCTCCCTTCCTCCCTTTTCTGCATTGTCTTTCTCCTTCTTCCCTTTCCCTTTCCCTTTCTCTTTCCTCTTCCCCTTCCTGATCCCCTTCCCCTTCCCCTTCTTTTTTTCCCCCTCTTTCTGTCTCTTTTTTCCCCTACTTTCTTTCCCTCCTTCTCTCCTTCCCCCCTTTGTTCCATACCTAGTTCATTCCATTTTTTATGTTTTTACCCTTATGCAAAGTTTACAATGTTGTTCTATGAGTGGCAGAGCTAATACACTCACTTTTTATCTGGCATTTCCTTTCACGCTGTGCTAACCTTCCAGTGGGCTGGTTGTGCATCTGATCTAATAAGTGCTCCATACTACTGATGTCTTTCCTTTGTTGTCCTTGTGCCCTGTTTGATATCATGGCTTCATGGGGAGAGCAGCTCTGCTTGAATCTTTGCATTTTTCTGCTGGTGATATTTTGTTAAATGTTGTTCAATGATTTTTGGCATTGCTTTGACTTTGATGTTATTCTGAGTATCTCCTTTCCTTGATATTACTGCGTTTATCAGAAAAGTTCATTTTCTTTTTCACCTACTTCTTTTTTTACCTAAACTCATCACACTGTTCTGTTTCATTGTACACCTTTCTTCTTTTGTTTCCTACTTATTACTGTTGTCAAATGTATTGTCTAAATTGTTGAGGTTTCTGCCAGTTGACCTACAGCCCTCATACACTCTGCATTAGCTTGAACTCTGTGACCTGCAGTGTTTGCCAGTTGGGTATATTTTTTCTTCTTCATTCACTACCTTTTATTGAGTGACTGTGTGTTCACCTAGCAAGCTGAGAAGCTTTTGGACAAAGTCTGAGGAGAGATTTTTTCTAGAGAATGCGACTCAGGAGCAGAAGAACGAATGAGCAGGTTCTGAACACTTATATACAGATTAAGTTCTGGGAAATATGATGATGATAGATAAAGAGACAGTAGGAAGTCAAGAAGCACCCCAGTTTGATAAACTAACAGTGCTAAACATGTATGTCTAAGCAACAAGAACAAAACGTTTGCTGGGGTTTGGAGGGTGGGGGTAGGGGGTGGAAGGGGGCTGATTGGCCCTTGTGAAACACTTTGTAAGGAAAAGAGAAAAGGAAATAAAATATATTAAAGTAATGTCTATAAATCATAGCTTAAAGGCATGTGGACAACAATAGAACATGCTAAAATGCATGGTGACTCAAAACTGAAAATATGATATTTAAAGATTTGTTTCTGGTCTCTGATTATTATTTGTAATTATTTCACTTTTCCTTTGAAGATATATAATCCATTTTTCAGCTTCATTCTTGGTTAATTATTTTTAAGRAAGTGTAAGACAAAACATGATTTACACATCCAGATTTTGGTTTAGAAGTTGTCCTATGTCAGAAGCATTCACAAGCACTACAGAGGCTTTATATAAGAACTATTCTTGTTCTTCAAAAAGGCAGTGATGAGATGAAATATGTTGCAACACTTTTGTCCTGGTTTCGGATGGGATAGAGTTAATTTTCTTCCTAGTGGCTGGTATAGTGCTGTGTTTTGGATTTAGGATAAGAATAACATTGATAACACACTGATGTTTTAGTTGTTGCTAAGTAGTTGTAGTGCTTACACTAACTCAAGGGCTTTTCAGCTTCCCATGCTCTGCCAGGTACACAAGAAGCTGGGAGGAAGAACAGCCAAGACAGCTCACCCAAACTGGCCAAAGGGATATTCCGTACCATATGATGCCATGCTCAGTATATAAACTGGGGGAAGTGGGCCAAGGAGCAGCGATCACTGTTCGGGGATTGGCTGGGCATCGGTCAGCGGGTGGTGACCCGTTGCATCACGAGTTTTTCCTGGGTTTTGTTCCTCTTTCTCTCTCTCTCTTGCTGTTTTTATCACATTTCCCCCCCCCCTAATTATTAAACTGTTCTTATCTCAACCCATGCGTTTTCTTACTTTTGCTCTTCAGATTCTCTTCCCCATCCCACCAGGGGGGAGGGTGAGCAAGCGGCTGTGTGGTGCTTGGTTGCCGACTGGGGTTAAACCACATCAGTCCTTTTTGGTGCCCAACTTGGGGCATGAAGGGTTTGAGATAATAAGAGATTAACCAGAGCGTATTAAGGAATTTATATCTGTTAACAGTTGCCGGTCACAATATTGATTCATCTGTTCTCAATATTAGTTTATCTGATCTGCACCATGCTCTTGTTTTTTCCTGTACATGTTAAAGACTGATGTTGGTTTTTGCAGTTTGCTGTGCTCTGCAGTGATTAGTGATGTTTTGCCTGGGAGATTTGTTATTAAAACACTGGCCTTGAGCTTAATCTGGTATTTGAACTTTGTACTGAAGACATTACTGTACTTCGGGTACCACCTCGTGGAAACAATTAGCAACTATACCTCTTCCTCTGAGAGGTTTTTTATGGAGGAAATACAGAATGGCACCTTTGCTACCTCCTTCTATGATGCTTCCTCCTTCATTACAATAGCTTTTAAGTATCTTGAACATCCTTGGGTAGTTAAGATACACCTATTGGTATTGCTTGGGAATATTGTTTCCGTTTTGTCTAAGGTTAATAAGCAATTTAAGAATATCATCCATTGTGCCCCAAGGCTGAATAGTTATGAGTGGCAGGGTGTGTGGGATAGCATGGGCAAATGCCTAGGACAGTGGGCACATCCAGTGTTTTGGAACTTCACCCCTGAACAAGTGCAGAATCCTGAAAAATTAGTAGAATATTTGGAAAAAGTATCCTGTCACCCTCACAATTCTAGGGAGACACAAATCACTGCCATGTGCTGCGGCCTGGCCCATGCCTACTGAGCCCTGTTCCAACACTATTCAGTATCCTCAACAGGAAGAGAAGGTTTCTGGATCTGATGACAAAACAACAGGCACTGCAGCTATTCCAACCCCGGCGACAGGCACTGCAGTTACTCCAACCCCCGCAACAGGCACTGCAGCTGAACCAGGGAACGAATCTGTGCCGGTATCAGTCACCCCTATACACAAGAAGAAATCTTGGAAGCAAAAGTCAGCTTGTTTAATAAGGGATGATGAAAAAGCAGGGCCATCACAAGAAGAGGAGGAGGAAGAGGAAGAACTCATAAACGAGGCAGTAACCACCACTATCCCTGAGTGAGCTGCAAGATATGCGAAAAGATTTCAGCCGTTGTCCAGGCGAGCACATTGCCACCTGCCTGCTCCGATGCTGTGATAATGGGGCCAGTGGCCTGGAATTAAAGGGTGAGGAAGCTAAGCAGCTGGGATCACTTTCTAGGGAAGGGGGCATTGACAAAAATATTGGAAAAGGGGCACAAATCTTCAGCCTCTGGAGGTGACTCCTGTCAGGCGTGAAGGAAAGGTATCCCTTCAAGAAAGATGTTATATGTCACCCAGGCAAGGGGACCACCACCATGGAGAGAGATATCCAGTATCTGAGGGAATTAGGCATGCTGGAGGTGATTTATGGTGACCTGGAAGACGAGCAGTTACCCAAAGATCCAGATGAAGTCACATATGATCCATGTGGCAGAAGTTTGTACGGTGTGCACCATTATCATACGCCAACTCATTGGCAGTAATGACCTGGAAAGACGGAGAGGGACAAACGGTGGATGAATTGGCTGGCCAACTCCAGCAATACAAAGAAAGTCTCTCTTTCTCCCTACAGGCCTGTGTCTTTGCTGTGGAGAAACTGTCCCAGGAGTTCCAGCAACTCAAAGAGGATAGGTCCTACACCCCACCTGTACGGACCAGTACCTCAGCCATTAGGAGTAAGTGTTCCTCTGCTCAAGAGGGAGGATATCGTGGATACACACCCTGGGGCACCCTGTGGTTTTACCTGCGTGACCACAGAGAAGACATGAGGAAGTGGGATGGAAAATCTACCTCRACCCCAGAAGCACAGGTACGTGAGCTGCAAGGAAAAACAATCACAAAAGGGGGTTCTTCCAGGAAAACTGCTGCTCCAGTCTTCAGTGGGCAGTTCCCCAGACAGAGTAGAAGGGCTCATCTTACTTCTGATCTTAATGAAGAGACTTCTGACTCATATTTACAATAAGTGAGTAGTGAATACTATGACCAGGACTAGAGGGGCCCTGCCTCCAGCCAGGTGGAGGAAAGGGACAACCGGGTTTACTAGACTGTGTGGATTCGATGGCCTGGCACATCAGACCCACAGGAGTATAAGGCTCTCGTAGACACCAGTGCACAGTGTACCCCGATGCCATCAAGCTATAAAGGGGCAGAACCCATCTGTATTTCTGGAGTGACAGGGGGATCCCAAGAGCTGACTGTATTGGAAGGCAAAATGAGCCTAACTGGGAACGAGTGGCAAAAGCACCCCATTGTGACTGGCCCAGAGGCTCCGTGCATCCTTGGCATAGACTACCTGAGGAGAGGGTATTTCAAGGACCCAAAAGGGTACCGGTGGGCTTTTGGTATAGCTGCCTTGGAGRYRGAGGAAATTAAACAMCTGTCTACCTTGCCCRGTCTCTCRRAGGACCCTTCTGTTGTGGGGTTACTGAGGGTCAAAGAACAACAGGTGCTGATCGCTACCACAACAGTGCACCGGCAGCAATATCGCACCAACCGAGACTCCCTGATTCCCATCCATAAGCTGATTCGTCGACTGGAGAGCCAGGGAGTGATCAGCAAGACTCGCTCACCCTTTAACAGTCCCATATGGCCAGTGCGAAAGTCTAATGGAGAGTGGAGACTAACAGTAGACTATCGTGGCCTGAATGAAGTCACRCCGCYRYTGAGTGCTGCCGTGCYGGACATGCTAGAACTTCAATAHGAACTGGAGTCAAAGGCAGCCAAGTGGTATGCCACCATTGATATCGCTAATGCGTTCTTCTCAATCCTTTTGGCAGCAGAGTGCAGGCCACAATTTGCTTTCACATGGAGGGGCGTCCAGTACACCTGGAATCGACTGCCCCAGGGGTGGAAACACAGCCCCACCATTTGCCATGGACTGATCCACACCGCACTGGAGCAGGGTGAGGCTCCARAACACCTGCAATACATTGATGACATCATCGTGTGGGGCAACACAGCAGAAGTAGTTTTTGAGAAAGGGAAGAGAATAGTCCAAATCCTTCTGAAGGCCGGTTTTGCCATAAAACAAAGGAAGGTCAAGGGACCTGCACAAGAGATGCATTTTTTAGGAATAAAATGGCAAGATGGGCGTCGTCACATCCCAATGGATGTGATCAACAAAATAACAGCTATGATTCCACCAACTAGTAAAAAGGAAACACAAGCTTTCTTAGGCATTGTTGGTTTCTGGAGAATGCATATTACAAATTACAGTCTGAGGTGTATGTTATGAGTGGCAGGGTGTGTGGGATAGCATGGGCAAATGCCTAGGACGGTGAGCACCTCCAGTCAGCAGGTGGTGAGTGGTTGCATCACTTGGTTTTCCTGGGTTTTGTTCCTCTCTCTTTCTCTCTCTTGTTGTTTTCCTTTTCATTACAATTTTTTTTTCTTTCTTTCTTTCTTTCTTTCTTTTTCTTTCTTATAATTATAGATATTTATACTGTAGAAATGGCACTAAGTTTTCATTTAGAATGACAACCAAATGGCAAAATAGAAATTATGTTTCTTCTTGTAGCATCATTTAAATGAAACATTTTTTTTCCTAATGTACAGTATCCTACCTCTAAACAAAATAATCTCATGATGGAGATTGTAACTGCATGAACATTCTCATAATCATGTTTCATCCTGTATGTCTCAATTTAATTTTTATTTCAAATATTCAGGCTCATTCATTTTGTTATTTAAAGTTGAAACATGCTTTTAAATATATTCCTTTTTAGTGATATATGTATTTAAAATTATTTTTAAACTTTCAGTGATTGAAAAAATGTGGGTTTTTTATACACTTTGAAGAAATAGTTTCTTTTGAAATGAAAAGTACTGATTTTTCTAAATATGAAGCTAGAGCCAATGTGTAGCAGCAGTCCAAAGTACTATCTTTAGACATAACTAAAAATGAACCGAAGTTAGATATCTCAGAATTAGGTCCCAAACCATTTAGAGAAAGATCACCAAAAATTAGTGAACTCAAATTGCAAGTTCCAAATTCCAAGTCAAGGAGACAGCTCCTGAAAGCACATGACTATGACATTTGTGTCAAACAATTGAACAGGATTTACTCCTTATTTTGTGAGTACAGTCACTAGTATAATAATGTCAATGCATTTACATGTCTATTCTACTATTGAACTGCAGTCTTCATTCTGTAGTCTGAGAACATTTGGATTCACTCATTACTTAAAAAGACAGGCACAAAAATTACAGAAAAAGCAAAACATACTACCACTAGTTTTAAATGTAATACATTGGAGATTGTACCTCTGCTGTAAAATTGTTAGTTGTTCACATATTTTAAAAAAGTCAGAAGGTAGACAGCAAGGGGTGATATTCATCTTTCCTATATTATCTGTGCAAAAGTTTGTCTAATCTAGACATCTGATGTTCTGTCTATAGTTAATGGAGAGAATCTACTATCTTCCTAAGTTAATTTAGTCTGTTGGTTTAGGCATCTGTCTTGAGGGAAGATGAAAAACTTTTCAGAGGTGTATATCTGACCTTTGTTGTGCAAATCCTATAGGACATTGTCTTAGCCTGGACTGTGTTGCAGAGAAGGTGCCACCATAGTTTCACATCAGGCCTGCATCGCAATATCCTACTGCTTTGCCACTTTACAGAGACTCTATTCATGATAGCATGCTTAAAAATACTTTAAAAATTCAGAGAACCTAGGTAGATTTGTACTAAGTTCTTAAACATTTGATTGGGTGTTGGTATGAACCAGCAAAAGAGAGACACTACAGGGCAGCTGCAGAATTAGAACTTTCAGAGAGTCGGGGGAGAGAGAGACTGCAACTTCTGGGATTTGGGGGTAGTTTCACATGCCCTTATGGACTAAGTTGCTTGGTTTTTTTATAAAATAAATTATTGGTTTTGTCTAAGGCAATGCTCCCATGAGGAACTGATTATCACAACACTGTACGGAGACTCAGCTACCTCATGACTGTAGCTGCAGGACAAACCTGAATTTCATTCTTAGATTATAATTATTATTTACATTCCATAGATTTAGTCACAAGGTAAGATAGGGAATAGGTAGTACATGATTAACATTTTTCAAGATTGCAGTACTAAGCATAGATCACTAAACTCTGTCCATATCAAGAGGCTTTTGTTACATTTTTTTACATTTTGTTTTTAAATTGCATTCACCCCATACTAACTGTGATTAGAAAATCAATTTGGGATAGGTAAGAATTCAGAGCATCAAACATTCTGAATGACTGATGTTTCAGTATACCTTCCAAAAACATCTAGCAATTTTTTAGAGATGATATATAGATATTTGAAAGTTACCTATGAGAAATAGGTGAGAAGCCTCTAGAAAAATAAGGTTTAAATTATTTGGTACGTGGATTTATCTTCCAAGTAGGAGCTAAGTAGTGAACTCACAAAATGAGCATTTTACCAGCAGCCATATTTTTTCTCATGGGTTGTACCAATAACCGTTACCTATTATTCCAGTCTTTCAACTATAGGTGATCATTTCTTAAGCAATCAGAAAAATCCATTTTCCCCAGGTGCCAAAAAATGTAACCCCTATTTTTTAAAGGGAACAATCATAGCACCTGAATTTTGCAGCTTTCTTTTACTGCCTGTGTCATTACATCAACTTTCAATAGTCACTTCTGATTCACAGCCCTGGCGAAGATCCTATCCTCCTATCTCGCCTTGTCATATCCTTTGCAGAACAAAATTATACTAATGTGGCAGAGTGGAACCCAAACCATTACAAACTTCACTGGCTGTTCATTTATCTCAGAACTTAGAGGACAAAATAGGAGGACTCGCAGCTGCATAAAGAGATGCTAAAAATGTCCTCAATAGCCCATGTAAGTACTTATTTTCCAAAGTTACTATGGTTTGATTTGGAAGACATGTGTAAAGCATTAGGTTACATAAATTATGTTAACTTCATTGTGTGAACAAATGTATAATAATTTTTTTTTTCTGTTTAGCAGAACAAAAATAAAATTATCAAATAGAAATACAACAGTTTTTGACGCACCCCTTCATGATGGAGTTGGYAATCAGTGCACTTAAAAGTAGTCTCCGTGCATGCTATGTTCTACAGATAAGCACGATACAATCATATGCATTGGCTTGAGATCAGATGAGATGACCAAGAGTTTATTATAGGAATGGAATGAAATACTGTAGGAGCAGTATGCAAGTGAAAAATCTTCAACCCCAAAATGCTCAGTAGTTCCCTCAAGAATATATCACTTTTGTATTCAGCCCTCTAGAAGGCAAGGTAAAAATTGTCTGTGCTCCAGAAAGCTGACAGTTAACTAACACTAGGCACTACAGCAAGGGTTCAAATTGTTCAGAAGAAATATGCCAAGAAGTCAACTAAATACTGATGTTTTATGATGTATATGAGCCTAAGTCATTCTTACAGTGCAATTAAATGAAACAATATGCCAAACCACTTAATCTGGATCTAAACTTTTATGCAGTTGGTGGGTCAAAAAGGTTAGAACCAAGCCAATTTTTGTTGAAAAGTGATCCATATTAACACTCAGAAAACTTACTGGAAAAGAAGTATCAATGATGCAAATGCAACTCCAGATATAAGAATATAATGGCATTGTTAATAAGAAGGTTCAGGTGGAAATAATACCTTTAATGATGTGATTGGAGGGTTTCTTCTTTGACTTCACCTTTTTGGCTAATTTCATTTATTTATTTATTTATTGGTTTTGTACAGAATGATATTGGTTTTTTTCATTGGTTTTGTAAGCGCTGTCTTGGGCTGCTGCTTGGAGACGTTTCAACATCAAGGCTGGAGAGATTTTGGTTTATGGGCAGGGAGGGAATTGATGTTGGTTAGCTGAATAATACTACAGCTTTTATTAGTGTGCAACATTACTGTACAGCTATTCAGTTTTAGATTACTAGACATAAAGTTACTGTATGAATAATTGTTTGGTAAAGAGCTGTTATCAAAAAGATAGCATTATAACTAAAGTCAGATATACAATTCCTTTCATCTTTCACTATTTTCTTTATAAATACTACATTTTTTGCTTTTGGTAGGAGAAACAAGACATTTAATCTTTCTCACTATGTAAAACTGACATGAGTTAAAAAGTTACATCACTGCAACTGAGATAAACTGCAGATACCATAGCATGCTATTCTGCCTTTGTTGTGGTTTTTTTTTTTTTTAATTGTTTGTTTTTGTTTCAATGTTTGTTGAAGCTGATGCTAAACAGGCCTTCCAAACATTAGTGCACTGAATAAATGCATATTGTATAGGCCCAAGCTTGCAAAAGGTTTCAGTTTCTTAATAGCTATTTAAAACACTACAGAGAATGTTCTCAATTTTAAAAAGAAATCATAACTTTACATATCACATTCGAGAAATGAGATTGATTTTATTGTGATACCACCACGCAGTAGGCACACAGTATGCTAGCTAGCAATCCAAAAAGAAACTGAATATTTATACATGCTTCATTAAGCAACTATCACTGCAGAAGTAGAGTGATTTATTTTATTTTTTAAAGGGAGAAAAGGAGTTTTAGGGAGCAATGTTTACTTAGATGTACATAAGTACATCACATAAAATAGATGGTTCTAGCACTGTGTAATGCTATTATTTTTTTAAGTCAATATTTATTAATTGACTAATCATATTTGCTCAGACTTTTAGCCTGGAGTTAATAATTTAAGGCCATGGAAAATGTCCAGCCTCAAAAACTGTTTTTCAAGTGATAGGTGTGACAAGTATAATAATCAACCTGTTTTATCTTTTCCTTTTCCTTTTTCTTTCCCTTTATTTTTATTGAAACTATACATTCTATAGGTAGAAATAAAGTTGTAAGACAAAAGACATTTTGAAACAAGAAAACAATCTACACACATCTCTCATGTTTGATGCTTAATCCTTTCTCAATGGCAATTTGACAGACAGTAGTTTGAGTCTCCAAAACTGTTGTTCTCTTATTTGCAGCAGAGGGTCAGTTTGAATTCTTCCTTCCACTATTGTCCTGGATTTCAAAAATTTGACCTTTTTAATCAAAACCCATTTTTTACAGTTGGTTGGAGAAGAGAATGTCAATGTTGTTTCCTTCTCTTTTTTTTTATTTCTCCTTTTTTCATTAAAAACAATGTTTCTACTATTGTTTTTAGAAATATCTGAAGAGTTTGATGAACAGTGATACCCATTAGTCATTCCTTTCCTTCCTGCCTGTTTTCTTAACCAAGTTTCCACTGGTTAATAATAGATCTACGTAGTAAATATTTCATTAGCCATTACATTCATTGGTAAATATTCAATTTCTATTATAAAATGTCCCTAAATCTCACAGAAAAAGCACGGATCCAGATTCGTACACAACYGCAGACTATGCTAGGAGAAAGAATATTCTTTACACTTCAAGAAAGCGGTTGTGACTTCTGATAATGGCTATGAGAGAAACATTGTCATTGCATCTGAAAGGACTTGACAGAGCTCTTCAGAGGTCAAGTTAGTCCAGCTTCTATGAAAGGGTGGGATTTTAACTGAAGCCATCCATAGAGAAAAAAGAAAAAAAAAATGCTGTGAGGCAGCAAGTAAGTCTCTTACAGAAGTAAAACAAGGTTCTGAACCAGTAGTATTTGATAAATCACTTAAGTGTGCTCAGAAAAGATGACAATTCATTGATGTTTTTTTTACTTTGAGGAAGAGCAAAGGAGTATATGAAGGAAACTAAAATGTAATGGAGTATAATATGAGGTACTAGATGCAATTGTAGCAGATAGAAAACAAAGAAAAAGAATCATTCTAGCTATGAAAAATGAAACATATCTCTCAGTTCTGTAGCAGTAAAGTTCACGCATGTTGTTTCTGTCATTTGTCAGCAGTCTGGAAAAGTAGCTAACTGGTGACACAGTCAATGAAACAAAAGAAAAAGACAAACTGGGTAACAAAGCGACCCATCAAAATGAAATGAATGAGTACCATCATGGCACATAAAAGTGTGTGCTTAGACATGCCAGATAATTCATATTGGAAAGAATACTTTATAGTAAGTTGTAAATTAACAGAAACTGGAGAAATACAAGAGACTTGGGCATCATTCTAGAAGCTGATTAAAGTTACTCTGTATATCTAGCAAAAATTATGACAGTGATGTCATAACAGATAAGACAATTGTAGAAGAGAATAGAAAATAATAGTAATAATGGTACAAGTTTGTCCATTATGAGTCATCTGCATCTGAAATAGATTGCTTGGTTCTCATTCTATTTAAGGAAAAGTGGTAGGTGAAATGAAAATGTTTTAGGATCATGTGACAATGTGAATAAAGGCCTAGAGGATCTGCAGAAACTGAGATGCTTGAAGTGTTTACCACAGAAAAAGAGAGAGAGATGTTCGTGCAGGCTATGTTTGTATTAGCAGTTCATTAAAATCAGTTAGTCCTGATCCAACAGGAGCAGATCAATAGGTAAAAGTTGATGGTTCTGTGGTTCCTCGTGTTTCTATTGTATGTGGTTCATGGAGTTTACATCAGATAAAGCTGGATACTTGGGCCAAATGTCTCTTTACACATATGGTTTGAAGTCCTCTGATGGAAATTTATTCTACAAACCTTTGTTTCCTTGACTGCACACACTTCCTCATATCTGCTGAGGAAACACAGTGTCTTTTCATCTGTTTCATATGGCTGACTAGCACATCAGTGCATTTGTGTGTTGCCACCACCATCACCTTTATAATCCCTATAGAACTAAAACCTCATTTCTCTTCCTGCTTTTGCTGTTGCTAACCAATATTTCAAAACGAGAGTGTATGGTGGCTGCTGCCCAACCCAACTGTCCTCTTCTAGTTTTGTCAGTGTCCAGAGAAAAGAATCAGAGTGGAGCTTTCATCCTTTGACTGCAGCAACTAATGCAGGACACTGAGTTATTTGATGCCAGCTCTGTTATACTTCCTTTAGTTTGAAAAGCAAAACAGTAGTTGCTAGATCTGCCTTTCTAGTGATTTAGTGGAGGTACTGGCCCAGTTGGTGCAGAAATGTTTGGCACTGAGGGAACAGTTGAGGTCCCCTGCCATGAACTGGTCTTTGGCATCCTCCCTTCCAACCTCCAGAGCCTAAATTTCTCTTCAAGAGGGGGCCTGCTCTCCTGGTGAATTTTGCAACCCATGGCTATTATCACTCTGTGGCAAGCCAGCTCAGAGCAGGCAACTCTATCATAGTCCAAGTGATGACCAAGGTCTCTGAGGTGTTAGGGCAGCTGGAAGGGCAGTTCCAGACTCATAAATGAAGGCTGAAAGACAATGAATGCAGTACTTGCCCCTTTTATAAAGCACAAGAACCACTTCTGGTTGTCACAGGAGCTCAGGAGCCTTGTATTGGCATGTGCACAAAGTCTATGTTGGAATACCCAGTGGCCGTGTGGCCATGACCCAGTTCACAGCCTGATGTCCCTGCTGAGTGGTAGAGAGCATTTGGATTGTTTTTTGTGGCAAGATTCCTGTTTAGCTTCTTCACAAGGGAATATGTGCCATAGAGCAAAGCTGCTCTGCAAGCACACTCTGCAAGCACGCTCTGCAAACTGAATGCAGAAAATGGAGATAACTGCTGGATTCTCTTCAAAACCATACTATTGCCTCATTCCAAATTGTTAATGTAGACAGGTCTATAAAGCTATAGAGGTTCAGAAATGATAGTTAAATCTTAATCTGGTTCTTTCAACCTTTTCATTATACAATGAAAAAAAGAAATTAAGTGAAAATGGAAGGTAATACGTTGAAAACTCATTGTCTCAAGATATAATTGAGGCCAAGAGCTTAGCAAGATTCAGTGAAGGATTAGACACATATGTGGATAATAAGAACATTCACAGTTATTTCACACAGAATAATTTTCTTTTTTTAGAATGGATTTAAACCTTACAAATTCTATTAACTGATAGGGATTAGGAAGAAGAAACTTCACCTCTTGGCAGATTATTCCATTACTGGCCACTACAGAGTTTATTTTTGCATATTCGTTTCATGACGTTGCCACAGATCACTGCCAGAGACAGAATGCTGTGCTTGACTGGTTATGCATGCAGTGTAGTACAAGAGTTGATATTCCAATGTGCACTTTACTATGTCAAGTGTTCTGTCAATACTGAAAATTTTAATTTTAAACTGAAACAAACTTTGTTTATGATATATTGAGACATACAGAATAAAATGTGAACCCTGCTCTCAATATTCTGAAATAGTCTTTATATGATTCCTCCCTCTTCTTCCCCAGTTCTCGAAACATCATATAAATTACTCTTGTGGACAAATCAAAAAAGGATAAAAACGGCTGCAGTTTCTAATCCTGCAGCGATTACATTAGCAGGGCATAAAATTATACCAAATGCTTTGCTACAGCTTTGAAAAGACATTTTTTATGTGACGTCTCTTGATTTCAATTTGCAGAGTTCTCTACCCTGAGGATTCTAGATACTTTAGAATTAGTGCCCTGAAAACTATACTGCTAGTGGTTTTATTTTCACAAATTTGTTTAATCTAAGTAAAAATTTGGAAGTTTAAAGCTGTAGGTAAATGGTGTCCCAGAACAGCAAATTAATGTAGTTAAATATATTTAAGTCAGTCATAATTTGTGATTTTTTTTAGAATGATAGATCAGACATTCTAATTCATTCAATAGTATTCTACAAGTGTGCAATCTCTTGTGTATACCATTTTTAGCTTTTTTCCCTGAATGAAAGAGCATAACAGTATTAGAATGAAGTTTCATCATGACCTATTCAAGGAGTGAGGTATAAACAAATAACAGAAGGCAAGAGCTTGCTACTCAGTAAAAAAATTAAAGGGCGGGGGGAGAGAAACTCAGTCTCTCTTTTCTCCTTCTTTTGTGGGAATATGAAACAACCCACAAATATCTTTTTTTTGGGGTGGAAAAGAAATAAAATTATCCAGTGCTGTATTTAAGGTGGTAATCTGTAGTGAGAATTTTTCTCTCAGTTTTCGTCTTGAAAAATCTATATTTAGGAATGTTGCATTGCTGTGAGCCTCAAAAGATCAATCAGCACTCATAATTCTGTTTAGGAATATATACGGATGAAGTCTTTGCTTCAGGATACAGACTATTTTGAGAGTGAAAACCCTGTTTTATGGAAGTCAAGTGAAGTTTTGGAGTTTGGAGCATGGATAGAATTTCAAGGTTTTATGGGCTTTTTTATATAGCTATATACTTCTCAGTGAATCTTGCTTTTTGAGCACTCAGGAATAAAACAATAAACAGGTGTCCTGTGAGTTTYGTAATTACACTTCTACCTGGTAAGTCACTCTGCCTACTTATACTATATCATCACTGCAAAGCATTTTCATTCATTAAAAGTGTATACTTGAATTTAGTGCAAATGAATATACATTACTGGAAGGGAGAATACACAAATGACAATAACACTGTTGTTTATTTTTCCATTAACTCTGGACTGTGAGAAATTGGTTGGGCATTTCTGCTACTGATCTACACCAAAATGTCAAAAAGCAAAACCTTACTATGTGATGAAAAACAGGAACACACAGTGAACCTACTCACATTAAACAACTGGATACAAATATACTAGCCACTGATACTAATTTCTGAGCCTAGATTCTGAATTTGTTTAGCAAGTACCTTAATTAAATAAGTGTGATGTCAAAGTTAGGCTGAAAGATAAAAAAATCATAATTTTGACTTAAAAAATAGGGAGAGCAATCAGGTCAGTTTTGGTTTTGTTTTTGTTTTTGTTTTTTTTTTTAACTTAAAACATAAGAAAACATGTATAGGTTTTATTATAAAAACCTATGTAGGTATCCACAGGTATGTCAAAAGTCACACCTATCTTTAAATCTTGACATCAGACAAGATGTTTTTGCCTATAACATTAAGACTATAACATTAAGGATCTCTAAGTAAGACCCTTTAATTTTCAGGTTAGGTTAATAAATTGTGAACATTGACCCCTGTCGTGGTTTAACCCCAGCCAGCAACTAAACACCACACAGCTGCTCGCTCACCCCCCGCCCCCTCCGGTAGGATGGGGGAGAGAATCGGAAGGGCACAAGCAGGAAAACTCACGGGTTGAGATAAAACAGTTTAATAATTGAAATAAAACAAAGCAGAACAGTAATAATAACAATGATAACAACAACAATAATAGAATATACAAGGCAGGCAATGCACAATGCAACTGCTCACCACCCACCGACCGATGCCCAGGCCAATACGCGAGATCCCATCCCGTGACACCAGAGCCCCCCCCCCCGCCCCTGCCCCGATGTTTTATACTGAGCATGACATCACATGGTATGGAATATCCCATTGGCCAGCTGCGTCAACTGCCCCGGCTATGCTTCCCCCACAGCTTCCCGTGCACCTGGCCGAAAAGTCCCCAGTGCAAGCACCACCCAGCAACACACAAAACGTCAATGGGCCATCAACGCTCCTATTATACCAAACCCAAAACACAGCACACCGCCCCCAGCTACTGGGAAGAAAGTTAACTCTGCCCCAGCCGGAACCAGGACAACCCTGGAACTCAACTGTTGATTAATCCTGGAGTGGGACTCATTCAATTCAGCGTTTTAAAGGTTATGCACCTGGTCTAAGACTTTTAATCAGTGGAAAGAAGTGTCCCCTCAAAGGCTGATTACTTCCCTCCTAAAACAGTTTAAATTAAATACCCTCTGGCTTACCTAGGTACACTTTTAATCCTAAAGAACTTGTCCAGCATCACCCAAGAAACTATTGACATAGCAAGTATTTAAACAGATTTCCCAATTCTTCAGTTTTAGACTGTCCATATGGGAGCTATTTTTCATAAATGCTGCTAGACTTATCTCTGTATACTTAGATACACAGAGATCTTTCTAAAACTGGTCTTAATTTAGTAAGGCTTTATCCCCTTTTCTTCCCTCCTCCTATGATTCTAACAGTTTTCAGTGCTTCTGTTTCATCATGCATACAAAGTAATTAAAAGTTGTTAGGTTTTGCTTGGGGTTTTGGGGTTTTATGGTGGTGTTTGTTTGATTTTTTAAATTATACAAAAGGCACATTTTCAGATTGGTCTGGTTCAGGACTAACTACTATGTTAGCTTGATATATATGAATGTCCTTAAATGGATAGATTTCATCATTAAAAAAAAAAATATATATTAATTCAAACCTACGTTTCTGATATTTATCCAACTTGAACTTCTGTGCCACAAATTATCTATCTTTCATCAACAAAAAATCAAGTTTTTTGTAATAAATTCCATTTAGTAAGCAAAAAGAGCTCTGAATTAGAAAATAATACATAAATGTTAGCAGACCTTTAGTCATCAGTACTTCTTCCATGTTTAAAGATTTATCAAAAATGAATGACCTATATGCCAAAAAAGGGGTAATAAATGATGAGATTTCCTGAAACTCTTCAGTGTCTTGTTATCTGTTGTTTTGATTTGTACTTTCAGTGCACTTTTGATACAATACTTTTAAGATAACATTTTTCCTTGAGTTAACACAAGGTGACAATGAATCTTTTATTCTATTCCTATTGTTTATTTATATACAAAACCAGCAATATATCTGATGTTTTAGAAAGGATATATGAAATCCAAATCCCTTTCCCTAAAGGTGTATAATCTCTGGAAGATTGTCATGCTGTCTGTGCTCTAAAGCTACCATTGATTTTTATGATGATTAGGTGCTTTTGAGAATCTCATCCAATAACTGCAGTTTCAAGGTATTGGATATTTAGTTGACTAAAAGCAAAGTGTAGTATGTATAGTGCTTGTCTCAATTTTATACTCACTTATTTTCATTAATCTACTCATTTATCTCTCTGGAAAAAATATCATAATGATTAAATATCATGAGTAAGACATGTTGTCAGCTCTTATTATTGGAGAAGAATTGTGGCGACGGAAATAAAATTACAGTGTGTAAGAAAATAACATAAATAATGCTAATGGACCTAATTAATCATAAATCTTAGTGAACACTTGGTGTTGCCTCTTCTTAATCAAGATATTAATCTGTGAGTCTCACCATCATCGCTATCAAAAGGTAGTAGTGTTTATTATTATTGTTACTGTATTATGGTCACTGCAAAAAACGGAAGTGATGTGATTGTCCCTCTGATGTAATTTCTGCTCAAACTGGGGGAAAAAAGCACAGAAACAGCTAAACAGCATAGCAGTAAACGAATCCATCAACAAAATTAACAACTCTGTTAACTAGAGTTTAGTTTGGCCAAAGGAGGGCAAAAGGGGAAGAAAAAGAAGAGTTTACTGTACCCATCTATGACTCTTCCTGCTTGTTCCCATTTCATGAAAGCTTCTCAGGATCTAACTGCAAAACCGGGGACTTAGACTGCAAGTGCTTTGGGAAACTGCTTTCTATCAGTCAAGGTTCCATTACACTTTTTGTTGTAGTATAATCCATACTTAATTGCAACACTAAACATGATGTAGGTCTCTTGGAAGAAGTGCACACCACAAAGAAACACAGAGAAGAGGAATGAGGCAGAATGAATCAGTGTAAAGAGGAAAGAGCTCAGAGATATCAGAATACGGTCATCATATGGCCTCTAACTGAGAACTTATTTAAGAGAGAAGGGAAAGGCCAATCAGTAAATGTAACCAATATTCTTAATGATGATGATGATGATGATGATGATGGTGATGATGATGATGATGATGATGATGATGAAAATAATAATAATAAAAAATTATTATCTCTGAATGCGTATCTGAAATTTCGATTTATGTTCTATAGAATATGTTCAAAGGACATAGAATACATGTCAATTTGGAAGGGATTTTGGAAGTTCTCTTCTTTTGCTAACATAAGCACTATTACCTAGTACTATGCATATATGTAAAAACATTTTTATGCATATATTTATATATATACATATACACAAAAATCAAGGTTTTCAGTTGAAAGTGAACTTGAATTTCTACACTGCTCCATCCAGAAGAGATAATCTCACAGAATTTTGTATTGCAACATTATGCAGAATGTTTTCTGCCTGCCAACTAGTAATAGAAGTACAGATTAACAATATATAGTCAGTAGTGTTAGCTTATGAAACAAAAAAAACCCTCTGAAAACACATTTCAGACAATCAAAACCAAATTTTATTTGTGTTTCAGCCCCATTTAGAGCATTCTCTGAAGATTACATCTTGAAATAACCATAGATCTTATGTATCTTACATCTTTTGACTTTCTTCAGAGGCAAGGTAAGACATGTAGTTCTACAAATATTTGCATAAAGCATTCTGGATTTTTTTTTTTTTTTTTTTGGTATGTGATCAAAACCAGGAAGCATATTACTGAAAAATATCCTTTAGTTGTAAATAAATGCATACTTCCTGAAAAATTCCTATAGTGATTGCACAAATTATTATCATCACTTAATATATAACTCCTACACTGAAACATGAAAATTGGATACTAATTTTCCTTTCTGCACTTGCCTCTGGGAAAAAAAAAAAAAAATACTGGAAAACTTTTCAAATGCATTTCAAAACATGGGTTTGATACATTGATGTAGGTCTGCATGCATTTAACATACAGAACTTCTTGTTTTGCTCTTTGGTGTAATGTTGTGACTTACAGTTGCTAGGGAATAGAAAGCTCAAAACTAAAACTCAAGAACTGCACAGGCTGTTTTGCAAACACGTTATTCAGATCATAGTTTCTGATTTGTCTGTCTTTAATGATTGACAAAGACTTCTTTCAAATGTGGAATGTACTAGTTCTCATACATACATTCCATTCATTATAGGAAGTATAAAAATAAAAATGCATACATGTATTTTAATAATATAGTCAATGCTATTTAACATGCTCATTTGTTTTTCCCTTGTTTAGTGGTCAAAGAAGAGGAATGTGTCAAATAGTTGTCATAGGGCATCATACTAAGAGTAATTATTTTGTGTCAACTTGAAGAGACTCCATTATAGTGATACTGTTATCAAGTCAAGATAAGGATTAACAGTAAAATCCAAAAAATAGCATGGTGCAGAATATCCAAGCAAACAAACAAAGTCTAAGGTTCTACAAAACAAAGACTGAATTCCAGTCGAAATACACACATCTGTATTCAAATATGACTCTGCCTTTCAGCATGACTCTCTTGTTTACCTGATGGATAAGGATCATGTAAACTAAAAATAGTTGCAAAGCTAGGAAACTGCTAATTATTCGGTGTGGTCTACTTGCTGCAGGATCTAAAAACAATGATCTATGAGGAAAGAACTGCAGTTGTTTAGCCTGGAGAAGAAGAGATGGAACATGGACATTATAACAGTAGATGCAAAGATGAAAGAAAGAAACCACTGGCCATGAACCCTTCTGAACAGGATAAGCAGTAGCAGCCAGACTTACGCCAAGGAAGATTTTGAACATAACAAAATGTTTCTAAGAGTAAGAATAGTTAAGCACTTCAATATACAGTCCAAGGGAGCCAATAGAATTTCTTTCTCTCAGAAACTTCTAAGATCAAATTAGGCAAGTGCCAGCTCCATCCAGACGTCTCAACGATTCCCTGATACAKTTCTATAACACAAATTTTGAGTACTATATAGTTATGTTATGTATTATCAGAGTTTCCTCTTGAGCTCTTTGTCCATAGATGTGTGTTGATACCAAATAAGTAGTTTCTAACCATCTGCAACTTTGGTGAATATTAGTTGTGACCAATTCAGGCAAAAGGAGAAATACTTGACTGTCACAAATGTAACACAGTGACACATTGTATTCTGTTCTGAATTTCTGTTACAGTTCCTTTTATCCGATTTTGTTCCGTTTATGTAGGCTCAGTAGATAATGGCTTTCTGGAATAAAATTGTACATGATTTCTATGACTAGTAAAGAACGTAAGTAAACTGAGCTTTTGTCAGTAGTAGAAGCAGTATTTGTTAAGCTTCACTGAGATTCTGTTCAAATTAAACAGAGATTGTTGGAACTGACCTTYTTCCCCCTACAAAACTAAATTGTTCAAATAGATTAAAATCAGACTGGTAAATCCTCAAGGTCAAAATACGTAATTGGCATGTGTCTTCAATTCATACAATATTTCAGCCAATGTGTGATTGTTAGAAGAAAAAAAACAAACAACAAACCACCAACAAAAAAACCACAGAATCTTTCTTTTCACAGGTGTATTAAACTGAATATCAGTTTCCTTGTTAAAAAATGTATGGATGTTCTTTTTTTTTTTTAATCTGAGCACTTGCTTTTGTTACCCATAACTGTACTGAAATAAAAGGTGAATAATTCATGAAATGATTACATTTCCCAGTGTTTAAAATTGCAGTATTTATGTTTAGATATTAAGATGTTTTAATAAATATATTTAACTGTAGGTTCCATAGCTCAAGAAATAACATGATTTATCTAAGAAAAAAAACCAATTTACTTTACAAAGTATTCAGATACTTCTTCATACATAGCTAGTATTAAACTGTGCAGAGCTAGGTTGTCATTTGTATTCCACATAAGGGATAACAAAAGGAAAATTGAACCCTTAATAAGGACCATTTCATTAAAAATCAAGTATGATTATGCTCAGTATTGCACTAGAAATAGGAATGATCAAATACAGTTTTCTTCTGAAACTGATGTCTAATTCAAATTGTAATAGCTTTAAATATAACTCTCTAAGGATACATCTATAAAATATGCTAAAGATAGACACAAGCCAGACTTGAGCACAACTCATTGTAAAGTCATCCTGCTCCAATTACCTTGGATAAGTTCTGGAGCTTGACGGAGATGAAAGCAGCCCCCAGCCTGCATTTCACCTTGTCCACAAACACTGGGCCCAAGACCTTTAGCACATCAGTTAATATTTTATAATGAAGATTGAGGAATACTATGAGGCAGAGGAACTGCCAGGGATTGGATCTGAGGATACTGTGAGAAACGTCAGGACTGAGAAGTGTGTGTGTGTAAGTTGACTGGAAATGACACTATAGGTACACCAGATGCAGATCAGGTGATATTTACCCATACCACACGCTCTTGTGTCCGTGCTCTGTCAAGCAACAGAGACATATTGATACGCACTAACCCTAAGCCCACCAAAGTCACGGAAAAACAAATTGGGCAACCAGAGGAAGGTTAGAACCCACGGGCTATCATGAACTTCTGACAACATTTGTGACAGATATTATCATGAAATTGAATATAACAAAGAACAGTTTGGCCAAAGGCTACACAATGTCTTCGCATTGTAAAGCTTGGTGGGTATTGTCAGTCCTCTTAAAAAATGGTGCTAGTAGGAAACACATTCTCTTTGTATTGAAATCCCTATAAATTGTAGCGGAGGTGAAACATTAGATCTTGATAGTATCATGAGTTTTGTTCCAAATTTCAAAAACTTGAAGGTAATTCTAGGACTCCCCAGTTCACCTTGTTCTCCAAGAAAGGCAAAATATGGAAACCTATGGATTCCAGAGAGAAAGGAACTGGCACTAGAGTGGAGCAAAGGCAGATTTCTAACATGTACGCCCTGAGCTGCAGGGTTGCAGGTCACCCCTCACCTGTTGCCCAGCTCTGGAGTCCTCTTAATTCTTTGCCCAGAGTTTCTATGATTTGGACATTTTGCACAAAGCTTTCTTCAGCTCTTGAGTCATGTACTAAAATCTAGTACCTAGTTTCTAAGCTTCTTGTTGTTTTATTCCATTCCCAGCAAATTTACTTTTATTAAAATGCAATCTACCTTGCATTTATTGCTAGGTCTTTTTTATTATACTTTGGGAAAAATAAGGAATTTCAGTGCCATCAGTGTTTCAGTGTTGATCATAAATCAATGTTTTTTGATTTCTTCTTAAATGTTAAATGTCTCACATTTTAAGTGTACAAGAAGTTCATCTAAGAATATAAAAGCATGCCTATAAGCAAATGTACTATTTTGAATATATGATATGAAAATTTAAATAGTTATCATAAAAAAAAATAGCATACATGCTATGTCTTGAGCAGGCAGTAGAATACTTCTTTTAAGTCTTTTCCATCCTTATATGTGAGGAGAATTGTGAGAATGCCTCAGTCATTAAAAACTAATACAGTAAAATTACGTTTAGGTACTTAATATGTAGTTTAAGCGTGCACCCAAGAGATGGCAAAATCTTCTAATAACACATTATATGTATAAGAATAAATGCACAACCCATTAATTCTCATTTTGGGGACAGAGACATCTTCTAGATTTTCAGCACATCACTAAAGTTCAGAAATCCTTGCCTACTGGTACTATGCTTGTTAATAATATGATGGCTTTTGAATGTACTTTCTGTGCCCTTTCCCCGATGAAAAGAAGGGTAAACACTTGGGGTAATCTTAGCCTGATGCTAGGCAGCCAGAAAAAGTGAGACCCAGTGATGGAACAGCTGATTTCAGCGGCATACTTTGAAGCAAGTATAGAGCTGGTCCAGGGCATGGGAAAGGAGACAGGAAGGAAGGGATGACRAGAAAAACAGGAGAAGAGAGAGAAGATAAGGAGGTGCTAAACGTCTAAGCATAAGTGTAACCACTGTAAAAGTAAATATTAGCACAAAATTCATCTCTTCGTAAAAGAAAGGAGATGGAGCCAAGGGGTAACATTCCCCAACACAGTGTTACCCAGACACATACAGACACAGGATTTGATAAAAAAAACAAATTTATTGCTATCTTTATATAGCATAAACTGCACCTGCACCTCCTGGCAGGAGGAGTATCACAACTGTGAGAAGGTGCAGAAGGTGCGAAGGAAGCAGGGGCCTGGCTCCTGTTCAGCTCATCATGGGGTAGAGAAAGAAGCTCAGCACGTTCCTCTCAGGCACGTGAACCTGGTGACACCCCTCTGTGACTTGTCCTCTGTGCTGTCACAGGCGCCAGAGCCCCGCGGCGACACCCYGCCCCGGCCGGCCACGGCCATTGCCCCTGGCTCTCCGGCCCCTGCAACCTGCAAAGCACAACCCCCCCCGCCAGGACAGAGCTCCCAGGGCCCCGAAACCTCCCCAGAAAGAGCAGCGGGGGTGGCACGAGGGCGTGCCTGGCTTGCACAGGGAGCTCCACGCCCGGCTGAGCCCCGGGGTCGGGCTCCGCCTCCCTCCGCGGCACCAGCAGCACCTCCAGCAGCAGCACCTCCAGCAGCAGCAGCAGCGAGGAGCCTTTGGGGAGAAGTTATTGCTCACGCTTTCATGCGTGTGCATGTAGCACACGCACTCACRCTTCTGCTACTCCAGCYTCTGTGGGATAATTATCTATACCTTCACTGTACCCAGGGACTTTTGACTTCCCYGCCCAACATGAAAGCAGAAATCCATTTATCACAAGAGTTATGGARGCATATCTATTAGTGGTCATATTAGTACTGTCTCCAACGGGGAAGAAAAGTAATGGGGATTAAATATTAAAATTAGATCTTTTCCCTAGGGCAGCTATTTCCCTTCTGTTAAACATTGTTTAGACAGGGATAAACCAGAATTAAATGAATAAATAATTAATTAAAGAAATGTTTATTTTTTATAAGATGTAAGAGTTTCTCTATTCTTCCTTCATTTTGAGAAAAAGTCTCCCAATGATCGATGTTTTACAGCAGGGTTTCCTGATCTATGGAACCCCAGGAAGAGCAGAGAGCAGTAGCTGGCAGCTCTCGCGAGAGAGGCTTTTGCTGTTTGTCATTGCCAGGAGCAACCATGGGAGATTTAAATGTCCCTAGGGAGCGCTAGTGACCAGGAGCACTGTGACCAGGGCATGCAAACAGTGATCGAGAGGGCAGAGCAGTTTGCGCAGCAGTTCAGGCAGAAGGGCGCGTGAGAAGGGCCGTTCACCCTGCTTGTAGGCCCACAGCCCAGGGAGGTGCTCTAGGTCTCTGCCAGGATGGCGGGCTCTCACCTCAGAGTTAAAACCAGTGTTTCTACAGAGAAAGCTCCTGAGATGTCTGATGTTTCCACCCAGATGGAACAGGTAAGTAAGGAAACTTCAGTACAGATGGTAGGTTGCAACAAGTGCCCAGAGCCTTTTCCTGGAGAAAAAGTAAGTGCCTGCAAAAGATGTGCAGAAGCTGATGATCTGTTGTGTCAGGTGGCCGAGTTGCAGGAAACAGTTAAAAGGCTGTGCAGTATTAGAGGGGCTGAAATTGAGATAGGTAAGTGGTTTCAGAACCATGCTCCTGTGGCAGACACCACAGAGAATGAGGCACCTTGGACCCTGGTGACCCACAAAAGCAGGACTCTGCTTCAGTCCCCACCCTCCAGCATTACAACCAAAAACAGACATGAAGCTTTAACAGCTGTAGACACCCATGAGCAAGGTCTGCAAGGAGAAACTGTACCAGCAGCACACTGGATACCGCAAAAACAAACGATGAGTACTTATCATGGGTGACTCTCTGTTAAGGGGCACTGAGGCGCCCATCTGCTGGCCTGACAGGGAGTCGCGAGAGGTACGCTGCCTTGCAGGAGCTAAGGTCGGAGATGTTGCCGAGAGGGTGCCACAACTTGTCAAGAGCACAGACTGCTATCCATTGCTACTCTTTCATGTGGGCACGAATGACACCGCAAGCCGGAACCTGGGCAGAATCAAGGAAGACTGCAAAGCCCTGCGGGGGGGTGCAAGCAAAAAGTATTGGTGCCCAAGTTATCTTTTCTTCCATTTTACCAGTTAGAGGAAAGGGTGCAGCCAGAAATAGATGTATAATGCAGATCAACCTCTGGCTTCGTGGCTGGTGCCATCATCAGGGTTTTGTCTTTTAGTCATTCTTCAATGACTATAGCCTGTTAGGGAGAGATGGGATTCACCTGTCTAGAAGAGGCAAGGGAATCTTTGGCAGTAGGCTGGCCAATGTGGTGAGGCGGGCTTTAAACTGAAGGACTT
>JAYKAV010003317.1:0-76425 GCA_035582835.1 Phoebastria nigripes
TTTGTTTTTTTGTTTTGTTTTGTTTTTTCCCCAAGTCTAATTTGCCTTTATGATGCAAATCTGCTTTTTATCATGCTTAATACTATCAAAAAAGCTGCAATATATGAATTAATTGCACTCTAGTTTAATAGCTACAGGATAACCTTGACATTCTGTGAACTTCACATCCCACATGAAAGCAGCTAAATTACTCAAAAAACTATTATGAGCACTCCGTCCCTCACAAAAGTGTTTAGAAAGATAAATGGCTATAAAAATTATTTGAAAAATAGCTAGTAGGCAATTTTAACATAGTTTTATGGTTTATAGTCCAGTAACATAGATAACCAAAACAACTCTGAAAATAAGTACCTATGCTACTTTGGAAAAATTAAGCAAGCATTGTAGTAAGTTATCTAAAAGTATTAGCTCAGATGAGTTCACTGAGCCATTCTCTACTGGACACTACAGAACACAACCTATGTTTCTTTTTTTTTTTCTCCTTATTGAATTAACCAGATTATCATATTTTATTACAGAATTTGCTGGCAACAACTCTGATTTCAACAATTTAAAATACACAACTTGAACTTATACAAACGCAGAGGGTAGCAAATAAGCTAAGAAACACCATTTTTGTCTTACTCCCCCCCCCAAAGAAAAGACAGGTTCATGGAAGGAAACACAGAGAAGCCTGTATGTAATCTATGAAGTGTCTAAACAGGATTTCAGATCATATGACATACAGTGACATCAATATGCTGAAAACATTTACTAGATAGTAGACGTTTACTTTTGCAGTCAAATCTAGGTTTTCAATTAAGCATTAAATAGAGGAAAAACATCATACGGATCTTAAATGGATCCTACTTGTTAAAGTTGTCGTGACTTAATTGGTACTTATGTGCCTCACCTTTGATTTCACCAGATTTATATTGCTGAAATTCTACAACTTTCTGAAATAACTTGTGTGATCCTAACCCACTTAATTAATAATAGTTAATTAATAATATTTACTTAATTAAGTACTGTCTGTACTTTGAAGAATAAAGTCGTGGAATTTAAATTCGGAATTTACAAAGGAATGAAACACTGAAGTGAAAAACGGTTTTGTTATCAAATCTGTGTAAATGATGCCAAATCTATGAGTCAAAAATCTTATTCAAACACACTTTTATGTATAAGCATAATTTGATCAATTTCTTCTATAAGAAGATGGAAAAAAATAAAGAAAAAATTGCACCATCATTACACAGGTTTACAGATATGCAAAAGTACCTTTTTTTGTTTCTTTTCTGTCTCTTCCAAGTTACCCACCAGAAGGTTGTTTTGGGTTCTTTTAATATTTTTGTAAATATATGCTAAGAACATCAACCAATTTTTGATCCACGAGGCTTATAAACTTCATTGCATGTTTGACTCAAACAACACTAGGTTTAATCACAGAATTCTAAAACCTGCGTATGCCCTAAAGCTCAGGCAGAGACGCAGGGCAGTATGGTGTTTATTTTATTTGAAGACAAAATATGTTTTACAAATATTTACATGACTGCTTATCAGCAATTACTGAGCTTTTCTCCATCAACTTTTTGTCTGTACTTATTCTAGTTATCATGTCATAAGCTAAAACATGCTTACAGTAACAGACATTTACATTAATGTGCTTTAATTGTAACTCAAAATGCAGTTAATGCTTCTAGATTGGTTAAATCAAGACTAATATTGTCTAAACATAATTAAAATGCCATAATAAATGCTATCCCTCAGGAAAAGCTTCCATGAGAAGTATAATCATGAAAGGCATGCTATTTTATTAGAAAAGTGTTTTATATAATAGCCCTTTTCAGACAATACATCTTCATACACTATTTCCTGTGCCATGCATTTACTGAGCTGGAAAATTTAACAAAGTAATTGTAGGTATGGTTGTGGTTTGTGGTCTGATTTTATATCCTTACTATCTGACCTTAATTAATTGTAGCCTTTCCACAGTCACTTCCATTCCTCAAAGGACAAGCTCAAAAGTGAAAACCTGATAGTGTAAATACATTCCAGTACTAGGAAAACAGCAATCAATCCAGCCATACTAGAATTACCTGCCTACATCATCCTCCAGTGACAATTCCCTGAATAAATGTAACAGTGAACTTTTAGGTAAACCACAACTATACCACAATAATATAATGTTCTTTTTATTATGCAGCCTATCACAATTAATTATGCTAGTAAGTAATGAAAAGTACCTGCCTCATTTAGTTTTGTAAACCAGTGTGTACAAGGATATGGTTATAATTATCTTCAGAAATTGAGACTTAAAAAGAGAGAAATAAAGGAAAGTATTATAAAGTTCACTCAGTATTAAAAATACATACAGGTCTGATTACACTCAATTTGAGAAAAAGGTGAATCACGTTCAGATTAACTGGACACAGGTTCAACGGTGTCTGGGCATACACGTTCTTCTGAAGGCTTCAGGCAAGAATGCTGGACAGCAATTACAGATATTATAGACTACTGTAGAATTACAGACTACTACATGACTCTACAAACCCCATCCTAAGCAAAATTCAATCCTGTATTTATACTATAAAGACAATAATTAAACAACAATAATTAGTCCACTTCATACCCATTGACAGGATCAACAACAATTCCTCTAGGGTGGGACATGTCTCCCTCCAACAAAGTTTTTCTACTCTGAGCAGCTTTTTCCAGTCTGGCTACAGCAATTGTTTTCCTGTGGCCATCGTTTGTCCAATAAAGATTATTTCCAATCCAGTCCACTGCTATGCCTTCTACATTATCAAGATCTGTTGAGAGAGAGAAGACAGTAATAAGAGATTAATATTATATGTTTATGTTCTAACATTACCCATTACTATAAACAATGGATGATATATGGTCCATATAGCTAAATTAGATTATTTCCTTGAATCTGAATTATATTTGCTGTGTCTGTCAGAATTAGTCTTTGCTGTAAACACCCTCCAAAAGACAAAGAAAGACTGGTCATAAAACTTGTGTATTAAACCATAAGCCTTCATATGTTAACCATAGCTGGCCCTGGGCAAATCACTATTTAACAAAACCCTACTTAATTTTAACCCTAAATAGCAATATCACTCAAGTCAAGAACAGCTTCCAGGATCAGCTCTAGTACTCTAAATTATCTTGCTTTTACCCAAATCACAAGTTTCATTCTTATTAAAAAATAAGCAAAATGGGCATTCAATTTACATTTGTTCCATCGCCCCTTGACCTTGCAAAACATGTAAGCAAGAACATCACAACAGTCCGAGTTATTCTCCACAGCTAAGTATATGAGCGAACTATTAACATAGTAAGCAATGCACAAGCAGAGAGCAATGCTACCATTGGATGTACCAATGGGTCATGAGTTTGACAGCAGTAGGGCTCCATTCAGAACCAAAATGAGTCAGCAATGTTCATTCCATACAGCGTGGAGGTTTCCCCATTTGAGAAGTAGTAAAACAATTCCCCAAGCAACGAGTTTTCCCTCAGGCTTACCCAACACACAGTAACTGAGCTTTGCCCTCTCCCACRTGATCCCAATTCCTTAACTGACAGCATAAGGTCTCTAAAAGGTTTTCCATCTCTCTTCATCATACCCTTTCCCCTTTTCTTTCAGAAAGATCTCAAAAGTCCAAGTGCGTGCGGTGGGATATGGAGAATTTTCAGTCATTCTCTCCTGGCCTTTGTAGCATTGTGAAGGTTGAGGCACTACCCGACTTTAGCCATCACCCTTAGCCACGCAGCTGATCTTACACCAGCCCTCTGGCATGCTCCTCCCAGTGTGGTCACTCCTCATCTACAGGATGAGCCCAGCGTTTGTCAGGCGATACCCCAGGGGAGTTAATACCGAGGGGAGTGATGCAGCTTGGGCCACGGCATTGGTGACCACCACCTTTTCTGGTCCCTCTCCCTYACCTGTAATCATGCTCTAGCAGCCCAAGCACCTGCCACTTGCTACCCCCTTTTCCCTAGTCCCTCCAAGGAGTATTTCTCTGGGCAGGATAGAGCCACTGCTCCATGTACCCCTCCACCAGCCAACACCGAAGCCTTCCTGAGCCGCAGGGCAGTGTTTACAAGTGGCACAGGCCCAAACTCCCCCGAGCTGTGACAGCAGCAGCTTGGCTTGCACCCTGTAACAGGGCTGGTTCAGCCCCAGTGGCTGCTGCTACCTCCAAGCAATGGCCTGTGTCCAGCTCGGAGCACTCCCTCACAGCCCTGTTAGTGRGCCATTACCGCAGCTGAGCCCTCCGGGTCGACTCCCAGGCTCAGCGCAGCAGCCCCAGCCCCTCCTGAGGAGCCCAGTTTGGCGCACACAGCGCGGCGTCACGCCACCTCCCCGCGCCGCTTCCCAGGCAGCCCCAGCCCTGCAGCACCCACAAAAACCCCTGACACAAGCACCAGCCCTTTGACTGGCTGTTTCCTCAGAGGCGGCTGGGACCGGTTCTGACCGGCCTGGAGCGGTTGGCCACCAAAACACGGCACCCAGCAGCGGCGCCTGATAGAGGGCTGAGGGGCGGGTTACAGGCTGCTGCTTCCCTTCCTAAAGCTGAGGAAGCCGCATTTTTTTGTTTTAGTATCCTTTCTGAGGTCAAAATGCTCGTTTTACTGTTACCTTGTTTGGTATCTTGTCACAGGTGGCCAGCGTGTGCGCCTACATTAAAAAAAGATAATGGGGTAATAGCTGTGACTCCAGTGTTTCCACTGAGCCTGGGAATTCACAGCACTGAACTGGTGCCTCCCTTTGCTGTGATAAAAATGAAGGTCAGTATTGCTGAAAAGGAAAAAAAAAAAAAAAAAAAAAAAAAAAAAAAAAAAAAAAAAAAAAAACAACAACAAAAAAAAAAACAAACAAAAAAAAAACAAAAAAAGAAACCCAAGAAACCCCCCCAAACATACCACATAAAAAACAAGCAAAAAAACCACACTAAAAAAAACCCCCTTCCTTACTATGATGCTTCTTGACAATATGGATTGCATTACTTGTTTGTCATACTTGGATATACAATCCTACAGTACAGTTTCATGACGAGAATCATCAAGACTTGAAAAAAGGAATGTAAATTGCTTTTTCTGTTCACATTTACACCAGTAACACCACCTAGACCCAAGCTTTCATCAGATTCATTCTTTCTCACCAGTGTTGACGTCACTTTCTGATCAACATYGGAGTTTTTTTGAAAGATTTTCTCAGAACAAACATGGTGCAGAGAGGTTTTTATCGCAATGTGCATAAAAAATTCATGCATTACCATTTTTTAAGAAATGCTGATGTGACAAAATCCTACTTAAATCCCGCTTACACCAGATACTCACATGAAAATCTGCTAAACTGAAGACAACTGTTTACTATTTGAACTGTGCTGCCAGACATATGTAATTTAACTGTCAGCTTTCCAGACAACAACTTCACATGAACTCCTGAAGTGCTGGTTTGGGACATTTCAAGTTGTTAGCAGAGTCATTTTTACTGCAACAGCATTGTGCAGTGGTGCTGTGTTGCCATCATCTAAACCCTCTCCTCAGATTTCTCCACCGAGATGCCTCCCCATAATACAATCAGTAAGTACTAATGGAAAGGTCTTACTTGCTAACATTCATAACTTCAGCATACCTATGAGTTTTTTTGCAACCTATCGGATTTTTTTTTTTCCTTGGGACAAACTCTTTGCCTATAATATTTTTTAGCCCCCAAACGCCTTTACCGACTGTGACTCTAATAATCTAATTCCCTACAAGAAACTGGTAAGATTCTTTGTGATGGACAGGAATGCAAAGCTCTTTTACCAAGTCACACTCTACGTAACTTACTTAGTGCAGTGCAGAAAACTTTCTGCTTACTATAACCCACAGATAACATGGTATGTCATCAACAATACACTAAGATAAAATATGACAGTTTCATCCAATAAACAAAATATTGGGCTTTTTATACACTTGGATGCAATAACAGCATCTCTAAAAGGTGCTGTTACAGTCTCAGTAGCATTGGAACATGATAAATTACTTCACAGTGTTTTTGTTGAACAATGTTTTTTAGTGATTGTAATACTACCATATTCCCTATCAAGTTAGCGGAACTATAATGTTTTCAAATACCTTGTCATTGCAAAAGGTTTCATTTTTTGTTAATTTTATAACTATTTCCTTTTAAAAAAAAGCAAAATGCATTTAAATACAATGTTAAAGTATATTAAGATTATGATATAAACTTGCACTGTATACTAAAATCTAAAAATAACAAGCATCCCCTTATTAAGAGAGATACCTCAGTCAGTATGCTTTCAATGTTTAAAAACAGAAAATTAAAATAAGCTGGTGGCTACTCAAAGTCACAGCATGATAGCCATATAACATTTTTAAAACGGCTTTTTTCCCTTATCAGTATCCTCTGTCTGGGCACAATGGCAGTGGACAAACAGCACAGATGAATAAAGATTAATATGCAAATGAGAGGTTTTGGGTTTTTTTTTTTTTTAACATGAAAAAAATTCCTGTCAACAACATAGAATTATATAGGAAAGTAATTGAGAAATGAGTTTACTTGTCTTGGAAAAGCTAACGAGGTCTAGAGAAGTTCAGGATTCAAACTAGAGGTTCTTTCTAGCTTTAATGCTGTCTATAATTCAAAGTGTGTAATCATCTTATCCCATGCATATTGATTATGTTAAATTAAACACTCATGGAGATGTAATGTATGTATGTATATAAAACTGTGATGTATTTTACACTTGCTAGGTTTCATTTGTTGTTTTTTTTTCTTTAACCCTTGAACTGAAAAGTACAATCTACCACCTGCAGTGACCTGAACAGTAACAGGAATTAAGGGTAAGTAACAACTCCAGCGGCCGTTTTTAAATGTGCAGTTCTTTGAACATGGGAACAATTGAAGCCTGACTACCTCTGTATTCATTTTTGACTATTTAGCAGAAGAATAGTGAAATTTTTTCTTCTCTTCCATTATAACTCCATTTCACAATTTCTAGGTTCACATTGCTATGCCCAGCTGCAGAAATCAATAAAATGAAATGAAATAAAATAAATAAAATGAAATGAAATAAAAAGTGAACTTGCAAATCATCAGTCCTTGATATCTCCTCTCCCTATTTTTACAAAACCTTAGGATTTTAATTATAGTTGGACCTCTGCCCTATATATCAAATTAAGTTGAAATCATTCTGAAGGTCCAAAAGATATTACAGAGAGACAAAGGTACCCACCAAAGAATCAACTAAACCTTGTTCACATAAGAAACTAGATCTAAATTTAGTAAATCAGTCACGGGTGTAGAGATGACACTACACCCTGTGAGACACAATATCAGAAAGTTATGGGGGGGGGGGGAAGTGGCATATGCTGAGGGGTTTTCCAAAATGTGTTTAACATTTTTATCCGTATTTCTGATACACCTAAACTTCACTATACTTTTGGGGAACTATTTTTCTTTGTGATCTAAAGCTTGAAGGAAGCAATGCTGTCAAAATTCACTCTCCAGATGGAGGATATGAAACAACAGCATGATGACATACCTAACCCAGCAACTACCTAGTCTGACAAGAATCATCCAGTCAAAGGTCAAAACAACCGTGGATCAGTCAGAGTGGGTGAGATCAGTGCCAGCAGCTCACCCAGGTTTCCCAGGCTGATGGACAGTGTCAGTTTTATTTGTCGTCTCTCAGTGCCTTTGCTACATTCTTTTAAAAAGGCAATGTCTGAGTCAGCTGGAACTCTCTGAAAGCAGGAGAGTGGCCTTTGGTCCTGGAGTGATCAAGTATGTTAAGAGAGAAGTGCAAAGTATGGTAGGGAAAAGAAGAGAGCATCTCACCAAGAACCTGGGAGCCCAGGGCTCACAGAGAAAGGCTGCTGAACAGAACAGGCAACAAAGACGAGCTTCAGGAATGAAAGAAACGTCCTTTAGGGCTCAGAGGGGTCTCAGCAGATTTTGCTCAACTCAAGGAAACACTGACATGTCTAAAAATCAAGCTTGAGGACAGGAAGTGATTTGTTCAAAACCCATTTTATTTTTATCCTGTCTAACCTAGACATTTTGGGTTAAACACAGTTTAATAAGATCAGTTTTTTAATGAAAATGTTGGTTTTTTTTTCTTCTTTGGGAGACAAAACAGTTCAAATATGGACTGTATTAGTATCAACAGCAAAGCTAAATATTAAGGTTAGAATGCTAGATACCTCCTAAAATTTACAAGCATATTGCTCCAAGTCTATTCAGTTTCATATAATAGCTACTGTATCTGAGCTACCATGCCTTCTGCGGTAATTTTGGAGCATCTATATTTCTAGACCAAATACAATCTAAGTTAAAAAAACCTCATGGTAATTAGATATTTAATATATCAGAAAATTTTAAAATAAAGGAGATTTCTACAGCACAATCCTATAGAGACAGTTTACATTCTTTCTGTGAAGTTAAGGTTTGAAGTTCATTTTTAGTTAACTATCCAAAACCTTTAAATACCTTCCTTACTTTTTAGGTGGGCTTCACATCAAGTAGTAAACAGGAACAAAATAATGGCCATTCTGGTTAAACAAAACTGATTCGACTACAGTAAGCCAGGCTTTCTGCAGTGAAGCCCTTTCAACATAAAAAGGATGAGGTGAATAAAACACCATTTTGATCGCTGTTCACCTGACAATTGAAAAATTAACATTTGTAATTCTGGAAATACTACCAGAATTTTACAATCAACAGTAGTATGTGGGCTCCAAATATACTGAATATAGATACTGATAAGATTTTTAAAAACTCATATTTCTAGAGGCAACAATTTGCCACATTGATTTTAAATATGCAAGAGACTATAAGCACAGTGTGTAATTTGGTACGGAATGGTCTAGCTCATCAATGTCAGTTAGATCATGAACACTAACAGTGCCTAAAATACTAGATTAACATGAAAACTGGTGAAAAAAAAAATGCTTCTATATATCCAACCAGCTAAACAGCTTCCAAAGATCTTTACAGACTTACTTTGACCTTGTTAAGCAAAAAGTTAGCCCTTGACCATCTTTGCTAATATTTACAAGTGAATAATACAACACACTAAGGCTCACAGCAACCCCAAACAACATAAGGGGGACAAAGACAAGTAAAAAAACCAAAATAAAACCAGAGTTTGTGTTTATGTTACTTCAACTAAACAATATTTAAATCCCTTTAAAAATGTCTGGTTTGTTCCATTTTTTTATTTAAAAAACTGATTCCACATGCAAGTTTGAAACCTTAATTATAGCAATTTCTGTTGCTGGTGAAAGTACACTGCTATTGCAGTTGTGCCACCAACTCTAGGGTAGGCCATGCTGTGGGCTGTCAAATAGTTATCAATACTACACAGCAGTTTGTTTCCCAAAGTGAAGAATAAGAAATCACAGCTGAAACTATATGGGAAATCAAACTCCAGCAGTGTTAGGTGCTCAGCGTTCTCAATTCCCAGTCAACAGCTTGTAGGATCAGGCTCTCGTGTAGGCAAACTGTAATTATCTGAGTTACAGTGTTGTTTGAGCTAGCATATCTGTTCTTGCAAAACCTGATAGTCACAAAAAAATGACAACTTCTAATCTGAGAAGTGACACCTACCACAGATAGAGTTCCTTAGCAGCATGCTGTTCAAAGCGAATATTAAACCACCTCCTGACACACCTGATTTTCTCTAGTAGCCTTCCACCAAGGAATGATTTAATCTGTCCCTGTTGAGTTCTTGAGAGCTGACAAGAATAAAAAGCTGAGGTGGTATGGCTGGAGGCCATATTAATTTTTTAAATCATGAAAAATACATTAACAAGTGTTCTTTAAGCATACTTTAAAGTTATGAAACTACACCAAGTTCTACCTAACAATGTAAGCTCCTGGGGAGGGAGTCGGGGGAGAATGACTGTGACATTTTTTTGTTCTTTGTAAGTATTAGGACCACCAATAATAATATATCATCGGATAATCCATAACTCTTTCAGTATTGCATTGGTATTTTTGCTATGGTGTACTTATAAAGAGTAGAAATTCCAGTTAAACATTATTTAAAAGAGTCTCTTCAATGTGCTGGTTTGGTATACGTTTGCATGTTTGATTAGAGTAACCTCAACCTGTTTGACACCTTTCAGCAAGGATGCTCCTTGGTGCTGCCTTATAATATTTAAATCTAAATACTGTCCGCTCCTTCCTCTACTCCACATTTGGATCACTTTGTTGTAAAATGAAATGTGTGCTGTTTAGGAAAAGAAAGTCAGCAATGGAAGTTCTGTGATGTATATTATCCATTTCCATATTCACATTGAAATGAAGAATTACCAGATTGACAGCTGAGTACTCATTATTTACTCAGACAGCTGCCTTTTATTAAGCAATCACCAATATAGGGTAGAGAGCCATCTATTCCTTGCAACTGCTGCTGAAGGGATCTTTGTGCAGACTCTGAGGTCTGTGGAGCGACCAAATATATAATTTTTATACCAAAACAGCATCATATTGCTGCAAACTGGAGATAACTTTTCTGAGATGGGTGGATTAAAACATGGGTTATGAATGACAGGGAATGAAAATCCCTGTGCTAAAACAATGGTATTTTAGTTACTTTCACTGTCTTGAGCTTCAATTTACAAGTAAAGATGTTAAGCTCTCTGAAGGCCAAGATGAATATTCATACTGCTTATTTTCTTGAGTACTAGAAAATAATTACTGTAGAATGGATTTCAACCGAGGCAGTTGTTACCTCCTGCTGAAGCAGTCTTTCATGAGAAGGGTCCATAAAAGAAAAAGAAATACGGGTTGACAAACTGGAGGTTTTATCACTGAAACAGCATTTTGTATGACGAGATATGATTCTAGACCAGGGAGATTCTGTGAAGTGTGGTGGGAGAGGTGGAAACTGGGGAACTGCTGGTGTTTTCTCTCATTGCTATAATAAATGGTACAAACATCTTAATTAAGGTTCTAAAAAAATGTTTAGGTCTTCCTGTTGCTTCCACATATACAATGGAAAATGCATCAGGAAAGACAATGCTTTTTTTCTAATGAGTTTGCAAGCACTACAGGAAGTCTCACTCTGCCAAACTACTTGAATAAGCTCCAGAATCCACACTGTGATGCAGGTTGGAGTAAAGAAGTCTTATAAAGTCCACAAGGATACCGGATGGCTCAGTGAATGATTACAAAGAACTACATTATGGATCCACTGTATCTAACTACTGAAAGAATACAGTGTAGATGTAGGAGTTACTCACTGGCAGGTATAAGCTTAAATGGACAAAGTAAGAATTCACAACAGAGCAACTTAACGAAACTTCACATTTCTGCACTCAAGAAAAATAAACAGGAAGTTGTAAAAAAGAGAAATATCTCCAACTCTGTTCAAGGTCTAGTTTGGGTCTGTTTTCTGTAGGAGACCTAAATAAAGCTTTAARTTTTCTGTAAGTGTCAGTTCAGCCTCTCCTTAGTGAGATTCTCTGAATGTCACTATCAGTTAGCATTGCCTACCATCTTTGAGGATTGTTTCTCGCTCTGTGCCATCAATTTTCTGTCGTCCAATTAGGAAACTGGTAGTATCAGCAAAGTAAATGTAATTAGTTTCGGCATGGAAGTCCAGAGCACGAGGATTGACCAGGTTTTCTATAGGGATCATGTATTCATCAGATACTTTGGTATTCAGGTCCATTCCCCGTATTATTCCTGGGCGTCCCTTCCCATAAAAAAGAAACAATTCATTCTTTGGTCCTGCAAAAGAAAGATTATAAACATAAACAACTGATGCTGCCTAATCTTCTTTACAGTGCACAATGTCACTGTTTAATTAACTGGCACAATTAGTGGGGGAGCAGGAGCATTATTCAATACCAAAAATTAAACTTTCATATATTCCGAAGGTATCTAAACTCAAGAAATCTAGCTAATTACATTACCTTAATTAAAATACAAATTACTTCAGTGAGCTGCTTACATCTAATTATTTTTTTCTATAAAAGTTCACACTGAAAAGCGATGCTAGATCACAGAATAACTTTGCACCTACTGTGAAATGGACATATATAGCTCTGTAGACATTTAATTTTACAATTCATTAGGATCTATCAGGGTAATGTAAACCATGACTAAAGTAATCATTAAATCTAACAAGACCATAAACTCCAGCAAATACAAACCACCATTTTTTTCACCTGAAGTTTCTCAGAAACAAACAAGACAAAAGATTACAGTAAATTTCTTTCAAATGGGAAGGAATACAACAAATCAACACACGCTGTTCTTTCATACCGAGATACAAAGCATGGATACCAATATTTCCTATTTCTGAGGAGATTTTTACAATTTAATCAAGTAGTTTAATTACAAATAACTGAAGCTCGGTGAGGTGATTTTCTTTCCTTAAAGAAACTTTCAGGACTGTCCTGTTGGCTGTCAGTGACCAACAGATTGTGTATACCTAATGTTAGGTATAACCATAGTTATACAAATCAAACTTGCTTTYACAAAGTATTATGAGAAAAACCTTGCTTGACTTATTCACATGAATGGTCTGCTTTTGAGTTACAAGTTGATTGTATGGGTAGAAATTAGGTGTGACAAACTGTTTAGCAGCATTTCAGTACCTACGTGCTGTGAGAATGCATAGTATATAAAGAAAGAGTATAAGTGATTAACTTAAAACCTGTCATAATTTTTAGAATTCTTTAAACAGCATCCCAGGTTTAATTTGTCACTTCTATGAACTAAGCCAAATCAAATCATTTTAAGGGAATGAAAGGAGTATATGAACAAAGTGTCAGGTACATGTTGCAAACAAATTTTACCCAAAAACAGCCCATGTGATTTCTATTGTTATTGATAAGCACGTTAAATAACACCCAGAACTACACCCTGAAATATTAGCAGCTGGCAGACTCCGATTTAAATAACATACTTTTGCATGACCTGCCATCACTTCCCAAGATGAAGCCAGTCCTGCAGCGACAAGTCCGTGCTTTGTAGTTGCTGCTGAGCAGACAGATGTGTGAACATCCCCCTGGCATTCCGTATGGGTCCACTTCACATGCATGGCTTCGGACTACGGCGAGTGAAAAACAGCACAATTGAAAACCATTTAAAGCAAGATAATTATATGCATCAGCATGTAGAAAGTTTAGACAGGAAAAAAAGGGAATCTGTGTCACAATAAATCTTTCTCCAGAATATAACTACAAAAGAAGGTGGTTTTTTTAAGATGATACTCAAAACAGACAAGTAATCCAAAGGGCCATCTTGTGGCTATCAAGCCATACCCTACAGTGTTGTATGCAATCACCCCTTTTTGAAAAAGCTTCTGCACAGCGTTTGCCAGGCAGCACTCCCCTGGGATAGCTGACATTTCTCCCCATTTTTATTTGTTGCTTTGGTTCATTTGGTTGATTGGCTGGCTTTTTGAGAACAGAGTGAACCCTGTGCCAATGCAGTCTGCTATTCATTCAACTCCATTAGACAGCACCATTCTGGGGCAGATGCCTGTGCAGAACCTAAAGAACAGAACGGGCCTTGTAGCATTTTTCCATATTTCTACAGTTGGGACATAAATCCAGCAGAAGAAGCCAAAGAATCCCTTTCCCTTGACTTCATATTTTCAAATGCACGGTTCTAAATTAGCAGACTAATATATCAAATTATTTTTTTTAATTCTTTATGGTAAATCCAATGAGAAAATAAAATCTATCTTGCTATCCTACATTTACTAAGCTGGCTTATAACAGGCCAACAGTATTTTAGCTCAAAAAATGTTTTTCTCTTCTCTCTCCTTTCCCTCAAGCTTTTTAGTTGTTTTTAAAAAAAAAAAAAGTAATCGAGTGGTTTAAGGTCGATATTGTTAAAGGTATACAGAAACTCTACCAAGCTGAGACAGCCTTTACAGCGAATCTTGACAAGCAACAAACACGTCCATTCAAAACACAAGAAGTAACAGAGTGAACAAAGGGCAAGAGGAACAGAGTAATCACAGGATGTAATAAAAGATTACACTGTGCTCATGTCTCTCCTCTACTCAACCTCTCTGACCCCCTCGGGGTACAAGAGGGGGGCCTACAGCAAGGAGACAGTCTTTGCAACCTCCTTCAGACACTGACATCTGCAAATCAATGCCCTCAGCTACAGGGTGAAAATTAGTTCACCCAGTCTACATCAATTTAGAGTTTGTTACCACTTCAGAAACTTCTCTAAAAGCAGTCAGTCTGTTTAATAACATTGACGTTGATCACCAGAATTGATGCGTTAGCTTTTCTGTCCAAGCAGTCATGGCAAGGATTTATTGCTATCAGTCATATCAAAAAATTCTCATAAAGTATCAGTGTAAACATTTTGGATCTTGCTATCTTTGCACAAAGTTCCCACAAATCACACTGCTGTTCTGAATGGAGAAAGTATGCGATCGGAGCCATGATTAGAGTCATACAGGACTATGGACCTCAGAAATCGCTATTTTACCAAAAACTCTGAGGTTGTAGAGTTTTTCATTCTAGATGAAAATGAAGATTTCTTTCACAAAAGGCAAAGATGGTATTATACAAACCGAGGAAAAACTTAACAGCAATTTCCTATCTCACCAATTGCTGTGTTGGCAGTTAGGCAGGCTAGATGCCCACATCTCCATTCTTTTTTGGCAATCCCGAAGACGGGGGCTCTCTTGAGGTTTGTAGTCTGTCTGAAAAGCCGGCCCAGAGAAACCGGGAATCTCTGAGGTCTGAGAGCCAAGTGTGTGGACGGTATTGGACATCTAACAATTTTGAAGGTGTCGAATTCTGAGAGYGTTAAGTGCATGGAGCCAGCAAACTTGCAGACCAGGGCTCTTTGGCGGTTCTCCAAGCTGAACGCTCAAGGAGCGGAGGAGCTTAGAGACGCAGGAAGACTGTGCAGTAAGCACATAGAAAACTGGGCAGATGAAGAAGCAACAGAGAGTTTTGCTGCAGTGACAAATTTTCACTGCATCTTCTGATATATTTTTCTGGAAGATCCTTTTTAATCACACATCCACCTAATATCTGGTTTTGTGTTTCCTAGAAAGAGGAATTTTGATCTTACCTGCTGTTTGAGTTCTCTTCTGGTATACACGGATCTCTTTAGTATTGTCAAGTCTAGCAAGAGACTGAACATCGGTGCCATTATATCTGTTTATTCGTAAAATACTGAGGTTATCCGAATTAACTGTATATAAATAGCTTTCAAATACTGCCAAACCACAAAGATGCCTAATCTGGAAAAGAAAAAAATGATATCATTATTTTAGCTGAATATTTTAGGTATATCTATGATTTGTAAACATCAAACATTACTGTAAATAGTACATGCTAAACTGTAAAAAGGATTTCTGAATATGTTGATAAGTATTTGTAAATAATAAACACAAACTACACTACAAGTGTAGTTCACATTGTTGTAGTCCGAAGTTTATAATTAGAAAAGCTTTGTACAACAAAGGGCAGAAAATTCAAAATATTTAGCAATCCAAATTAGTGTATCCTCTGAATTTCCCAGTTTCTCTGTCTTTTAAATTAAAAACTCCTGCATGCTTTGTTAAGTGCAACAGCTTATTTTGGTATTAACTAATATTAATTAACTAAAAATAACTAAGATAATGCTAGTTAATATTAGTTAAATAACTAATAAATATAGTAAATATAGATATTTAAAGCACAATTTATAGGTTGAATTGATGGGKTTTTTTTATTATGTTATAATCAAAGCAAGGCAAATAGTGCAAGATATACCCACTGAATATTTTCTTAAGTAAATAAATGAATAAATAAACAAATTCCCTCAGCTATGCTTGTGTTCCTTTTGCATTGGCGTCTTTGAATATGGTTGTGGTCACACAGTATCGCTTGTTTCTCAAAAAGTGAATTCCAAAATTGTATTAATCCGTGATGTRTCTTGCTACATTGATTAAAAATGATGTAATGTTAGTTAGTTAGCCAATCACAGCTGGAATATGAAGTCTTCGATAACCTAGTGGTTGTGCTTGATTTATAGATTCAGAAAATGTAAAGTTTCTCATTGACAATTTTGAAAGCTGAACAAATTAAAAAGAATTTGTTGGCAGATGTTCACATATTCACAGGCTGAATATCTTATTAGTTTAATCAATAAATTGTTCACCACAAAGTATTTACTTAGCTCATTTACTCACAAATTCAGACATAAATCACAGAAAACCCCAGACAAACAAAAACAAACCCCAAACAAACRAAGAGCCCCTGCTGTGCATTAACTATTTCAGTCCTTTCTGGAAATTACCCCCAGTTGGCCAAATCTTGCTATTGTATCCTGCCCTTACCCAGGAGAGGGGAAAAGAAAAAATCTGTCCTGCAGTCAAAAAATGATCATCTCAAAAAAAAAATAAAAAAAAAAAAAAAAAAAAAAAAAAAAAGAGATCAATGGAAGTGTGTGATTAAGACCCAATAGAAATTCAGTCCAACTATAGTAAGATGGAAAAGAAAACAGCCTTGAAAATAATGATGCATCTGTACCAAATTGTTGAATTCTCCTCTGCATTATAATTCTTTCTTCCCTATTTCCATTTGCACTCAGTTTAAAGCTTTATTATCTAACTCCCATGAGAGCTTTTCTGTATTTACACTATTAAAACTATATGACTCTTTTTACAATACATTCTACAATGACTTAACTATTTGTATTTAATTTATGCATTTGCTGGCTTTTACTTCTCATGAAGCTTTCCAGTTATCTTATGCATGAATGGAAGTGTTGCTTGCTACAAAGAATAGTYGTTTGAAAGCCACACAGACCATCAATCATAAAAGCCCGTATCATTTGGAAAGCATGTCTTTTGATATGCTTGTACTTATGAAATAAACTTTAATCCCTAAAATTACTTCAGAATAGTTTTCTGGTCTGCTCTTTCCTTGGACTAATAAGGACTAACTTGGAGTAACTCTCATTCTAAATCCTGGCAAACGCAAGCACAAAACGTAGTGAAATTTTCATTTGAGTGGAAAGACAACCAATATGCTTCTCCTTTTGTGATAGCAGTGACCAACTTTTTTAATACTCTTCACCCATATTGAAAGAAACAGACATCCTTCTCCTTTCTTAGCTAGTTTAGAGAAGACAGAATCCCTCTGAACTCGATAAAGAATCCTCTTTTGCATCTAAATTGCAGGAAGAAAAGAAAGAACAAGCATCTCTCCTATGACACCAGTACAACTCAGTTACTGAGTTTACTACTATAAAAGTATTTGTTAGTTGCTTCTGAAAATGGCTTTCTTTTTTAAAGTATTATTCCAAAACGTTACCTGGAAAAAAAAGATTTACAAGACCTGTTATTCCAGAACGACTGGCTAAAGACTGGGAGTAATTTGGTAGAAAGTAGGAAGATGTTTGCTATTTAGACAGGTGACCTAGACTGTTTTTTGTCACATTTTCTGCCTATTTTTAAACAGTAGTTATGCTAACCAGTTGTCTGTTTACCAAAACAGTGATTACTTGGAAGCAAGCAAAGAATGACAGCAGAACAGGTAAAATGTTTATTCTGTCTGCACATTTTTACACRCTCTGTTTAACCTCAGACAGAAGGAGATGTAGTCATGGTACCCACACCAGCTCTGGGAGTCCAAGTAGCAACGAGGAACAGTTTGGTCTTTGCTAATTTTCCCTCAATTTACATAAGCCTCACAACTACCAGGGAACCTTTCCTTTCCCTGCTACCCTGCTTTCCAAGCTGAAGCAACAATTACAGATTGATATACTCCTGCTCAAAGACTCACACAGTCTCAGCATTTGTATTTATGACTCTGAACATCTGGATCAACTGGGAAAAGCATCATTGCCATCAACAAAATATGATTTAAGGGCACTCAGATTGGTCTAAACAGGTGAATAGCTTTTGCTGTTCTTCTGTTTCTTTCACATTCTTGTGCCTGTTAGTCTCTCCTTCCTGAATGACAAGGATACCTTCTTGTCATTAATAATTTAACCCCTAGTATCTTTCCATTGCCCCACATTTCCCCCCCCGCCCCGAAGTCTCTTACAATGGGCAGCGTGACTTACATAGTGCATTGTTAATGAGATATTGCATGGAAGCTTGTCCATAGGTTGCAAAACAGGCTATATTGCAAATAAAACAAAACATGCAGATGGATCTTTTACTGTCTAACACATTTGAATTAAAAAGAGAAGAAAAATCTGAAATTACTGTAACTGTTACCATTATGTATGTTTATTTATTGATACCATTACTTTTTACTAATTTGCAAATAAATACCTACTTGTCTGCCTTTAATTATTGTATGCCTCTTTCTCCCTTGATAGTCAACAACTTCCACGCTACCCAGATATATGTCAACCCAGTACACATATTTATTGACGAGGTCTAGTGCAAGAGCAGTTGGCTGTTCAATTTTAGAGTCTACTATCCACGTCCTGTTCATTCCATCCATGTCACATCTCTCAACCTTGGCAGCATTCCCGTAGTCTGTAAAGAAAAGCTTTCTGTTGAAAGAAAAGAAGAKGATATAAGTTTCAAAGGGTGCGAGCAGAGTGCAAAGCTCCTGGTGGCTCTGTGCAAAGTAAGTTTTTGTTCTTCATCACTTCAGGGGGTTCATCTATCAATAACCCATATAACCCATATTGATAATCATATAATTACCAAAAAAATTCATCGTATCTTCTAACAAATTCACAATTACACAGAACTTTCTTTCAAACGGAACGTACAGAAGTTCTAAATGCATTTCCTTACACCACAGATACACCATGTAATACTTGTCTTTTAAATGGATGGTATTCATATGTGCAGAGACTACATTACAATCTTAAATATCTCTTTAACCATTATTTATAAAAAGTGGCAAGATAGTTACAGATAACAGAGAGTGGCAAAACCACAAAGCACTTACATGGTTTGGAGAACAATTCATTGCATATAAGGTATAACAAATATAGCGATCCATACTGTCAGGTTTTTGAAAATATATTTCTAAAGAAGATGCTTTAGTCCGTAGTGCATTTGTATCCAGTCTTGGAAGGACATTCAGGCTTTAAAATGTTTCCACAAATCCAAGGAGTCATTCCCTCCAAGAATAATGGGAAACTATCAAAGACTTAAAATTGCTACTAAAGCTTCCTAACCCGATACTTGATTAGCATTCACTGGGTTTAGTATAGACAAATCAATTTTGATTAACCTGACAATATTTTAACAAGATTACATATTTGTGAGACTAAATAACACTTGCAATCTGAAGACCACCTTGCCATGACTTTAATATGCTATAAAGAATAATCTGATTCCAGACTGAATGTTACTAAAACTACTTTGAGAATCAGGATTTCATTTTCCAAATGAAGTGAATTATCTCCTAGTTATTACCACTAATGGGAATAACACTGGATCAACAGCACATAAACCTTGAGATATCTTTATGTTAAAGAGTAGTAATTTATAGCCTTGCAACCTCTCGTAGAAATTCAGCATTGTAGTATGTTTTAGGCTGGAAAGAAGACGTTTGCTAAATAGCCAAATGAGACCATATCCTTTATTATTACCATCTTCAAATAAATAAGAATACATTTTAAATGTAGTTAAAGTGTTCCATGTGCAAAATATGTAAATTTAAAAAAATCATTAAAAGTATTGAAGGCAGTAGAATTATCTATAGTATATGTACAGCAGCTGTCAAATGCCAAAATGAATTCATCACAGAATCATAAAATAGGACTTGAGGAGAATTTGAAAGGTTATGTAGTCCATCACCAGGCCATAAGGCAAAATAAACTTTACCTATAACATTCTTGAGGGATAACTCCATTCCTGACAAGGATTTCTATTTATCAAAATCATTTTGAATTCCTGTCTTGTCCTTCATTGTAATTCTGTATCCCAGCTGTACTTTAAGAACATTTTAAAACACACATACTTAACATTCAGGTCCATATAAATCAAAATGTGCATACTACAGATGATGTGCAATGTAAAAATTATGTCTGCAAAGCAACTATTTAATTTGGAATGAAAACAGCCAAAGAACTGTGTGTGTATATATGTGTATACACTTTTATATATATATATATATATATATATATGTATGTATGTATTTCATCAGCAATAACAAGGCCAACACCTAATACATTTAAAATAAGTTGTTAAAACATTACACGTACTCTACAATCTATACTTCTGAGGATTTGATTTAGGTTATCTAATGGAACTTTGTGTCTCAAGATTCAAAAATTCAAACGAAAGCTCGTTTCGCAATCATAGAACCAAATGGGTTGTGCTGTGGTCAGGCGCACACACACGCCCGTGTGTATATATATAAATACACACACATACACACAGCAACTACAAAGATCTGGAGCTTGACTTCAGACCGACTCTTTACTTGATTGCTTAGTGCACAGTACTCATTAACATTTCTACGTGATATCACAAAACAGACAAATACACAAGTTAGAAATAATAATTATTTGCCTTTTACAACTATTTTCTCTTTTCAGACCAAACAAGAAATAAAAAGTTTGTACGTCAATAACAAACAGATACAGGAAAGAGTATCTAATTTAAGATGCTTCTCCAGCTTTCAGGGATGTGGAGGTCATTTCTTTGTTTTCTAAATATCTGTTTTATATTAACTTCATTTGCGCTAAGGAATCTAGCATGACTTCATATGTATACGACATACTTTTCATTTTAGAAATAATTACTCTTCTCCTGGAGACTGACAATAATAAAACTTTATCTTTGAATGTAAAGGCAAAAGACAGAGCAAGAAAGTAGTTGCCTAACTGCTGCCGTATGATCAAAGCATACTGAAAATTAAATTAAGAAAATTAAATCTTTACCATGTAATCCTGAAATGCAATTCTGTATTTAAAGACTAATGCAGATTTTTTACAATGAGGTTTAAATCAGAATTGCATTTATAACACATGAAGCTGACCCACAATTACACTGTATTTCCTTTGCCTTGGGAGTTCGCAAAGATACACTGTAGTAGTATTTATTTCGGCTCAAGACCAATTTTCCTGCTCACAAATGGTGCCAGATTTGCCTATCCATTTTCAGCAGGGGTGGTGAAATCTTTTATCAATTCACAGAGCAATTTCAGCAGGAATACTGACCATGMGCATTTCCCTGTACAGCCCAAGCACTGTGCATTAGTACTGACCTTGAGGGACCAGCTCTAACTGGGACTGGGAGAGCTGTGTTCATTACAGCCTTTACTTCCCGAGACTACCAATGAGGGTGCTAATTGAGGCTGCTATAAAAWAGCAAAAATTTTGGCACTAAATTGAATTTTATTAAGGCATGTTATCTTTTGAAAGCTACAGACTTCTTGCATAGAAATTCTGAATATTCTCCTAGCTCTTTGAAACTGTACAAACCCCATGTTCTGTCCATTGTTAATCAAGAACAAAAAGGGCCACCATCTTCATCAACTCCAGGTGCTTTGCAGGCATCCTATACTACTCTGTTTTCAAACTTCTTAAACTCATAAAAGTACTTAGTTGTTTTGACCCAATGTTCCGTCCAGAAGCTCTGAATGGTTTCAATGTTGTTCCAACAGTTAGGAATCTACATCTAATAACTAATGACAATATCTTCAAGGCTAAATTATACCTACTGATTTCTGCAGCACACTGATTTGGCTTAAACAGTTCTTTTCACCTGTCTTCCCCTCCAAAGGTATTTCTAGATGGCAATCAAATTCTTTCCCTCTCTACCTAGCAGCTAGAGATAAGCAAAGGAAGTCAATCTTTCTCATCTCATAAGACGGGCCCTTTATGTTGCCCTTCTGTGCAGTTACTCCAATCTTAGGTCATGTTATTGAACAAGCATGGTCAGCACTGGATGCACTGTTGCAGAGAGGAGTTCACCAGTATCTGTACAATGGCACTGTAACTTCCCTGCATCAGCTGGAGATGCAGCCATCACTGGATGACATTTACTATTTTCACAGCTCTATTACACTGCTGATTTACAGTTATCCTCTCACCAGCTATTACATACATCCTCCTCCCTCTGCTGATTTCCCAGGGTTTAGTGATTTTCTCCGGTCTATGAAATACAACCCACTTCATAACTTAACAACTTAGTCTTAAAAAGTTAGGGTTGGAGTTTCTCCAACAAGAGTTTGGTTTCAACTAGGAAAACACGGGGAATGTTCCCTCCACATCTGAGCAACAAAATCTCTATAACATTTTAAAATAGCCTCAACTGACAAACCAACCGACTACAAATAGCGATAAAGTCATGTTACCAGATAAAACTAATTCCAGAGGAGAAGAATGCCTTCACGAGACAAAAGTGACGGTGAACTTCCCAGTCCCTGTTCTCATACCAGTGGTCGCAGATTCATCTTTCCTTCATTATCAGGCCCCGAAAACACGTAAGGAGGGCCTCAAAAGGCCTGCTGTTCTTTCCTGACAGAAGACATCTGTCCTCAATAGAAACGTCCTTTCAGACCCAGATAGTTACTGTCTTAGTTCAGCCACCAATGTTATATGCCTCCCTTATCACCATTGGTTTTGTCCAGCAGCTTCTCTCTTGTCACTTCCTTTTGTTTTCCAAACTTTCAGTCACCGCATTCATAATCCACCTACTCCATTAGCCAGGAAATCCGTTTTCCTTGTAAAGCTACATTTGGGTGACTGAAAACTCTTAATTTCTGATGCACCTAAGAAGCCAAACACTGTACAGCACAATCAGACATTTGGGGGGCAAAATCGCACAATTCTGCAACTCTTTGGCAAAAAACCCACCACCCATGTATGGAACAATGTTATAAGGTATCATGAAGTAGTTTTCAATTTTTTCCTGACACATACAACTGTGCTTCACAGTTGAGTGTATTCATGTGCCATTATTATTATTTTTTATTCTTTATTTCCCTCCTCAGTCTCTCATTACTTTTTGTAATAGGGAAGAGGTACACTTGTCACCAGGTCCAGAAGCTCATCTATTCAGCTGCCAGGCCTCAGACTCTAAACTGTTCCCTGTATAACTCACAAGCCAGCCTATTCCCACTTCTTATTGCTCCTTTAATTCCCAGGTTGGCTTTTAAACCTCAAGTGCTCCTTCAGTGGACCTATGGAAGAGGAATGTGTTATTGTACAGTAACCTCAATCTCTTATGAGAAGAAGCAAAATGCAGTTTCAGGCATGCCCAAACAGGACAGAGGTGCAAAAGATAAACCATCGTACATCTGGTAGTATGGTGTGGTTTAAGACCAAATGCAAGAGTGGAGGCTAAATGGACTCAGGTACCAAAACACTTTAATCACAGATGTATCCAAATTACACACCTTCCCTGTTCTGCAGGAGGGAAGACATGGTATCCTATAGAGTTAGCTAAAGCTCGTACGTTAAGGCTACTGTCAACAAGACCCAACCCATGCCAGCTGCCACATAGCAGTCAAATGGCAATGCCAAGGAAAATACCATCTTTTGCCTCTCCATCTATTTCTCTCTTCCTCCGGTCTTCTCTTATCAGAGAAAAAGATGCGTTAGCGCAAGCACTACTTGGTAGGAAAAGGATAAAGATTACAAATACACACACATTTAAAGGATAGCACTTTCTACCTAAGCTGAAGAACCAGAAAGGATGTTGTTCTGATGTAATTACAGATCCACTAGCTTAATCTCAAGAAGGTGGGAATTGCTGGGGCAGATTTTGAAGGGAAGAATGACAGAGAGCTTGGCAGTTCACAGGGAAGAGTCAATTGCAACGCAAATTTATCGGAGGTAAATTAATATAGCATATATAGAAAGAAGGCTGCTTTCTTAGACAAAGTTACTGCCGTGGACCAGACCTATCTAGATTAAAGTAAAATAGTTGATAGCATACCTCAACAGGAGCTAAGAGTAGAAAGAGCAGTATTTAATTTCCAGAAATTACACTGAAAGGATCATTACCAAGACAGAAAGCTACTAAAGATATTCCATAGATCTTGAGAAAATGAACAAGTGACAACAAGTTGGAGGCTTTTTTCTAATTTAGAAGAGGGACTACGGTGTGGGAAAAAACTCTGGAGTAACAGAAATGGGGTGCAATTTAATCGGTTTAAAACCTAATGAGAAGACCATTRGCATTGAGTGGCGCTAGCTAGATATACTGTAGGACAAACTGTAAACACAAAAAGGTACACTGTAGGATAACTAAAATTATGGGGACTGTGGTGAACAGGGAACCTTCTTCAGAGGAGGTGATCAAAACACCCAATTAAAAAGACTGCGTGAAAACATCCGTGGCATGCTCTGCTTGTAAATCAAAGCTTATGGTATCACGATCTACTTACTGCTTACGGATCTACTTACTGGATTCTCAGAAGGGGACTGCCATGCAGTCCTGATTCTTATTTCTACTGCATTAAATCAAAATGAATGTGATTTGATTTAATTTACATTGCATGTAATTAATAGCATGCTTTATAGCATGGTCCAGGCACATTTTCCCCTCTGTTGATGTTTAAGTTGATTTCTGGGTTCAGTAGCTTTCTTTTTCATCTGCATCTAAAGCAAAAGAAATCAGCCATTCAGGTTTAGCCCATTTTTGGTAGTAAGTGAACCACGGCCCTTAGCGTACCAGACAAATCTTAGGTACGTGAAGAGTACTACTTGCTAACGCACCCACATTTAAAACAATTGCCAGGTTTGGGGCAAAGGCAAATTTTTCCCCAGGGCAGGAACATAAAAGCCATTGGATTTGGGCATTTGGGTTCCTCCTCCCCCGCCTTTTTTCTAGCACAGTGCAGCACCCATCACCTTGAGGATAATTTCTCCTTGCAAATCCACGCTATTTTAGGGGGATTAGAAAGTAGCAGGCTCTCCAGCAATGTGCCTTAATTTTTATAACTGGAAGGAAATATTGGGAGGATGTTTTTTGGGCTACATAGGAGTGAAATTCTATTAAAGCTCCTTTGTGATTTCTGCAATGTAAAGGAGGACATATGTTCCAAACATTCCTAATATTCTGGAAACCTGGCAATGAGTGCATAAGAGTAAAATAATAATGGTTTCTTCCCRTAGAGAGCTGCAGATTTAGTGCCACGCAGGAAGCAGCACAGAGCTGAGCTGCAGATAAAAGTAAAACCCAGTTAGACAACTCATTCTCACCACATACGGCCAAGCTCGAATCACTGCTTTTTGCCCATGTTCTGCTGTGCAACATCAGCAAAAGCTCAACCCAAATGCCTTAGGGGGGATATTTGTAATAAAATACCTTTTTCTTTACACAGAAATCACCAGTTCAAACAAAGGTTTTCTTATTTGCAGTAACAGGGATGGCAATCTGAGCAGCAAACAGGGTAAATAGCTGTGAATTTGGGGACAGATTAAAAAAAAGAGCAAATCCAGTTCACTGCTAAAGTAGCTACAAATTGTCATAATGTGTGGAGTTCTTATTGAACAGAGCAGCACAACATGGGGGAAAAGAGAAAAATCCTGCAACTATTTTTTTGCTTCTTTTTTTTTTYYYCCCCTACTAAAACTGTCCATCTATAGAAATATGCCTAGCATAAAGCCAAATTGGTTTGCCATCAACAGGACACCCCCCCCCCAATATAATTTCCTTTGATACATAGAAATATACATTTTCAGAGATGTTATAAAGTGAATGTAATATGATAATTCAGGACTGTGATTTGTTCCATTGTTGCGACTATGCTCTACTATTGTTTAAGCTTATCAAAACAAAATCCTGCATAGAATTTTTCAAGTTTGATCCTTTCCACTTTTGAGGGGATAAAAGCCTTCACTTTCTTTTGTCTTAGGAATGGCAATCAAATATACATAAAATAAAGTTTTTTAAAGGTCATAATGACCCTTAAAAAAGTTTTGTCCCCTCCCTTTTCCACCCAAATATGCTTTCTCTGCAGGGAGGTAACTGCAAAAGGCACTCCAGTACACCTATCTACCATCTCTGGGTGCTGCYGGAATAATATACAGCTAACTTTTAATCTTATGATATCTTTTCACAGTTTCAATTTTCTATCACAAGCAATACTTCTTCACACTCAGAGTAAATGTGTAGCAAACCCATATTAACCGTACCATATTCTCTTTCTTGCTCCACTTATGAATAGGTGTGAGTTTCTGCACATGCTAAAAAAAACGCACACCTGGAATATAACACCAATAAGTCAAAGGCAAACACCCACAGAAATGAAAATTCGATTCACAGGTTTTGCTAGAAGATAAAATGAAAAGAAAGTTTGTCTTACACTCATTCTTGTCATAATAGTTAAGCCTGTTTTTTTTTTTTCCCCATGAACAAGATTAAAGCTATGGAGACGTACTCTTGAAAAACTGCATCCCTTAGCATATATCAAATTTATACTTGCTTAATCTGCTTTCTGTCTAAATACAATTCAATATCCTTTCATTAAAGCCACGTAATTACCGTAASTAATTTTGTGCAGCAATGGTGCATTTACATTGTATTTCTTTCTTCTGAACAAAAGGATGTCATCTGAATTTTGAAAATTTATTCCCAATATAAAATTATAGGAAGTCAATCTGATTTTACCTTTTCTGTCACTTTTTTCATAAATATATGCAAAGTTTTAATAACTGTTATATTTAAATGAAAGACACATTGCAGATGTATTAATGGATTCATTAAGGGCCCTGAACATTAGTATTTAATTTGTCCAGTTATTGCCATTCATCTGAAAATGTATGGATTCGGATTTAAATCAGATGCAGAAATCTGGAAGTAGAGTCCTTTCAGACTGTATGTGCACTTGCCCATGTGTTACTACAAGCTCATCAGTTAGAATAAGAATGAAGAAACATTGATTATTCCCAGTTTATCACAAACCAGCTGTGCCAAATTGCTGCGTTGATCCACTGAGAAAATTCATTTTTTCAAGACACTCAAACTGTCATGTAACATGGTTTTATATCATCACTTAAGCAGACTTTTAACGTGACAGCCAAAYAGTACCAAGAAGTCTTTATAATATTTTAAAAATAATATATATATAAAACTAAAATTATTTCACAGACTTCTATATATTTMTAAAATGTGTGTTTACATCCAAATCATGCACACACTGCTGTTACATATACTTAAATCTGTAACTCTGAGCCTGGAGAGAAAATGATGATGAATACAGTTCTTGGATTATCCTGAGTAATTATTTCTAAGGATTAGGTGGTTAATTTCAACTGCTGTATGTTTTATCAGATATACAAGATGCAGTGAAATAATTTTGCCATAGAGAATTAAAATTCTATTTCTGCATTGGAAACTCAAGGTCTGACATACATGCTATCATTCAAACTGAACTAGAGATATGTATTTTTAATGTAGTATTTTTTTATTATTCTGCTTTGAATGATTTCTGGRGCAACAAAAAACAGTGCCACTTGACCTTTTAAAACTATTTACATGAACCGAAGTACACAGCAGAATACACATATTCAAAGACTTATTTTCAAAGATTTAATTAGTATTGTACTGAAGCTCTTTCACAGAAAAAAAATAAACACAGTACTTTTCCTGAAGCTACTTAATTTTCACAATATATTATTTTATGCAGTCAGACCCTATTTTTTCTTCCACTTAACAACCAACCTTTTAATTTAGTTGAAAAGAGACAATTTTAAAAATGACTTTTTAAAAACAGGATTTTTTTTTTTTGGGGGGGTGGAAGTTTTCATTAATTGTTCACTACTTGCAGGGGAAAAAAAAAAAATAGAAAAAAGACAACCCCTGACAGTGTGTCTGACTTGCAGCCTGATGAAACTCAGGCTAACGGGAAAGTAGTCTGGAGCTTGGTAGGTTTAACTTTTGTCCTAGAGCTAAGTTCAGCTACGGAGCAAATCAGGACAGCACTAGCAGTAACTCGCTTTTTAAAAATGACTGTCTAGACACAGGAGGCTATTATTTCCCAAACACAATCCCACTTCTCCAGTGGCTTTCCTTTCCCAGAATTTGAGACATGGCCCTTTCAACCCAGTTTGAGAAACGTTAGTTATATGGACTGTTTGGCACTACAAAATGCAAAAAAAATGTACCCATTCAGTTTGTCAGAGATTTAAAATCATGTTCTCTCCATCACCTACATCTATCACAATACAGATATCTACTTTAAACTAAGAATGCTTTGTCTTCAAATTTGTGATTTGTCAACCAACTTTTTCTATTTAGAGTTACAGAGAATGAAAAAGGCAGCATTTTTGCAATACTAATTTATTTAAAATTTATTATTATTGTGAAAAATAAATTATAACAGTTCTTCCACCTTGGTATTTTATGACCTATACCAGATTAAATGTCAGTAATAGCTGGCATTTGAGAACCTGTCTCATCCATCTTATACAGAAAATGCTACAATAATCATCATTATATAGGATTATATTAAATTAATAAAAAAATCCACAGTTTGCAAGCTTTAGGACTCTCAGGGCCCCTCCTTCACAGACAGACCTGAAGAAAGGCTAGGATTATATTCAGAGGTATACTCTTTAGATCCCAAATGCTTCAGACCCCAGTTTTGAAAACTGATGATTTAAAGTCATGATGAATTAGCAGTCAACAGCAAGGACAGGGATTTCTTCTTCCCAACAAATTCACGGAAGACGAATATATCAGTGGCTATTAAATACAATGGTGTTTCTAACTCTGAAAATCACAATTTGTACACCGCTGGAAGCTGACAGGTTTGCTGTGGGAACTACTACTGTATGCTTGTTTTATTCTTACTTTGTCACCTAAGCATGTCATTTTGCTACAGTTATGAAAAGTCACATCTAGGATGCTATGCTAAGGGACTGTGCTAGTACATTCTGCARTACCACTGTTCTCAAAGCTCTCGGCTTAGATTTAAATCACTAARTATAATCAGTGACATCAAAGCTGAAGATGACCTTGGATGAAGACATAGGCTATCCTGTAGAATAACTAATTTGACAAAAATTACACTTTAAATTTGTATTTTAAATACATATAAAAATTTCTAATTTGTTTTAAAAAAAAAAAATATACTTTAAAGCAATCTTTACACATGCTAATAATTTCACCTTATGCCAAAGGGGAGCAAATACATTTCATATTTGATCTACACAAGCAAACACTGCTAACACAATGAATCCTTAAGCTAGTTTAAATTGTGCATATGGCTATTTAGCGCAGTGTAGAATAGAAAACAGACAGCCTGTATTTGACAGCAAGGGACAGAGCTGATCTTTATCTCAACATGCAGCTTTCCTTTGGGATGAAGCAGCAAACTTTGCAGGTTAGGGAATTACTCCAATCTAATTGATGATTCCAGTTGTGAACAGCAATGAGGAGGTACTCAGGGCTCACCAAGAAAAACGAAACAAAAAAACGTATCTACCCAAACTATAACAGCTGTTCAAAATGAAATAAAAACAAGACTCTCATCCAACACTTCCATGTTCCTTTTAGAAATCTCCTTTCTTTAACGTTTTTTGTAAGGTAATACATTCTGAAGTGAATGTTAGAACTTGTCCTGCATCCTGAGTTTCTGATCAAATATCTTCTGCTGGAGAGATTGGTTCGGACACTGCCGGTCTACACAAGGCTTGTTAACAGCACACCTTTATGCAGGTCTGCAGAGCCCGTAATCTCCCTACTACAGATTCCTACCTGGAGCATCATTTAATGTCAGCAACAACCAAATTATTTGATGCCACACCTCACCTTGGCATTTGACAGCAAGTAAAGAAAAATAGCAGTTAATGGGGAAGCAGAACTGCCTAACTAAACAAGTCATTTTCTCCCCAAAATTGTACTTGCAAATTAAATTAAAAACAAAACCAAACCCACACAAAATGAAAACAAAGTCTGGTCTGAAACAAAGATCATAAGCAATGAATTATCAAGTTAATAGAAAGAAAAAGCAAAGCATGACTTATACAGAATCATAATATTTGAAATTAGATTGGAAGTATTCTATTTGCATTATTTTCTCTCTTCTGAGATCAAAGACTCTTTAAATCTTTACGATATTTTTTCTTAAGGCGTTATGAAACAGAACTCAATTTTGGTTAGGTGACAACAAAATTGGTTGTATTCCACCAAGGAGAAGGCTCTAGTGTTTTTGCTGTTGTTACTCTGTTCTTGATCTCTTAACCTTTAATTTGCAGCAGCTAGTGCTAGTGGGAAGGCAGCATTGTTCATAATACTACTAATGATTAGTGCCTAATCACTAGAACTAATATAAAACTGCTAGAAAACTGACTGGTGTATATATGCAGGATATAAAGCCAAGAATGCTGATTTGAAACACAAATATATAAACAACAGAAAGATTTCAATTTTGACTTCCAAAGGTTGCCATAACTGAGAGCCCACCGATGACCTGTGACATTACTTGTTATATTTCCACTGTGGCAGAGAAGTTATACAAATAATAATAATCCAAAAACATTCATGCATGCTGCTCTAATTAGCAAATGTTTTCATAAACTTTTCCTCAAAGTTTTGCTGAATGCTGTGAAGAATACAAGGACAAAAAAGTTTCTATACATGGTGGCATCCAATAATAAGCAGATACTGATGGGAGCGTAACAGTAAATTAACAGAGGCGGTGTATTTTGATGCTCAAAGTGATTTTAATTGAGCTGTGGCATTGAAACATGGTATCACACATGGTGCACTCATGCACCTACATTAGTGAAAGGAAGGAACAGTTATGTTACTCTGATATTTTATGGCAAGTGACAAGATATGAAATAAGATTTAAAACATCTTGTATTAAAGAATGCTGCATATGGAGTCATTCTGTTGTCCACTTTTTTGTACTGAGAGATAGGTATGACAAACGGAAGCTCAGATACTGAGGCAGGAACAGGTCAGAGCTGTTCCAAGTGAGATCACCAGAAYAGGAAAACAAGAGGCAATAAATGCTTTTTGCAGCCACACACGATGGTCCAACCAAATAGCCCCTCATTTCTTGGGAGTACTTCCAAAACACGTTCATGCCTCTTATCAAGCTGAGAATAGCTTCCCCCAGCTGAGCATTGACACAAAGGTGGATTCCCCTGCCCAGGAGATCAGAAAATAAGCAGTTACAGTACACCTAAGGAGGAACTTAGGCATATTTCCACATCTTTCTTTCTGTTTCACTAACACTTACCATCACACAACCATAAATTTAAGGCATAAYTCAGCAGTTTGTGCAGCTGCTTGGAATTCGCAGTATTATCACTTTTCTTTTGCTCAGCCAAGCAATGATAAGAGGTTATTTTTAAGAGGTTATTTTTTGGTCCTGAGGCTTTTTGATACTTTCGAATTCATGACAATGGCTAAATACACATAACTTCTGAAAGCTGCATTATCCTCTCATTAAAAACAACTTCATTGCCTATGACAGTGACCATAAAAAAAAAAAAAATATTCCTGAGAGTCCACAGTCACATATAGTTTGCTTTCAACGGCTTACATTCTTGTCTTCCCTGACAATTTTCCGTGGAGATTAATTGATGCTCGATTAATATTTGTTGAGTCTCATATTCAGAAAACTAGCATATTGGTACCAATTAGATGAACTATACTCTGATACAAGTTATTGAATGACTCTAGGACAAGGCTCATTCCCTAACGACCCCTTATATGAATGGGACATATGCGGGGAACTGCTTTTCACTCTTTATGTGTGAGCAACGATTTGGTAGACAAAGATCAGAATATTCACGTTTCACTCATGTATATGTAAATGCTAAGCTATGGTGTCTACTTCAGTGTTGGAAAAGTATAATGGCTTCCAGTCCTGCAGAATTCTTCCTATTTCATAGGAAAAGTGACAAACATTTATTATCCTCCATTTATATAGACCTTATTTATTTATAAGTAAAATATGGTCAGTGGGTATTAAATCCTTATCCAAAATTACACCTTATCACAGAACTGGTATTAATGTCAACTACACAGAGTTAAATTTCATTCACTCAGATAATCAACTGAAAATATGTGAAGCTTAATAAGGCAACTTTCCCTCTGGAAGAAGACAAAATCTGATTTTTCTTAGTACAATACTGATTAAGATCCAATATCTACAAGCCACAGGCATAGAACCTGACAGTCAACTTCAATATTTTTCTTTTTTTTGGTAATATTTTTGTTGGTGTTCATAGCTGTTCAGTGAACGGCATGTGGACAACCAAATAGTATTCTTAGAATAGTTTCAAAACCGATAAAGAATTGTTACTGTTCACGACAAACAGGGATTAACCTATGTTACATCTTTTAGTGGCCTCTCCTACCTCCCATTTATTCAGAAACATTTGCAACTATTCCAAAGATGAATGTTTTACAGACGGCTGTAACAGTACTTCCAGCTTAAATAGTCTTGAAATATACAGTTAGTGGTTACTCCAAAAGATAATTTTGCAAGAATATTCTCAACCAAAACCATAAGTTCTAAGATGTTGCTAATAAATCGAAATTGTGATTTTAAAATATCAGCAAAGCAAATTGGTGGCTTTTATTCACATAGTATTCATAGGCAACTTCTAATCCTGCGTTCTCTCACCTTTCCTAAGGATTACAAACGTTACCTTTGTTCTTCTAAGTTTTGCTTGAGGAACTGTTAGTACTCAGAATTAATGAACTTGGTTTGAGATTTTTTGGAAGCTGTTAATTGCCATGAGTGCATGGCATATCTGAAATTTGAAAGATCTGAAAGATGTCTGAAATTTTGCTTATACATATATTTATTTATGTGAGTTATTGGCTGAAATTTCCCATTTCATTTGAGTGGCTCATTCTAATCCTTATTTACTGAATCATCTGCCTCTATTTTCCACATGAAGCTTGTCTCATTTCAAGAACAGTGAAAACCTGTGCTGGCATGACAGAGTACTTTATAGAAAAGCCGTATCTGTAATACACTCGCTGTACTTGTTACAGAATTTTGAACATAAGTAATGAATTAAACAAGAGACTGCAGGAAGCAACCTGGGAATCGTGGGATTAAAGAGGCTGTCAGCCGATCCAGAGGCATAGCATCCACTTCTACTCCAAACACACTTTTTTTTTTTTAAAAAAGATGTTGGTAAAATTTATTAGYACAAAATTATGTATTATCTTTGTTTACAGAAATGACTGAGGGGATTTAGCTGAAACAAAACAAAAAAACCCCAGCCCTCCCTCTGTCCCCCAAAGAGCCCACAAAACAACCAGCCATGGGAAAATTTCACCAAGTTATGCAACAACAAAAAAAGACTATTTCAGGGAAACAGTGGGCAAGTTTATATTTATCTACCTATATATCTCTACCTATACCTGGCAGACACCTTCAGCTATGAGATTGTGACTCCTGCTCCACACCTGCTTGTCCTCCAGGAGGAAAAGCACGGCACGGCAGCACATTCAGCACAGGAAGAACTCCAGAAGGTCACAAACCATTACTGAATTAATAAAACAGAAAACTAAAGGCCACTTTACTACTTCCCTTCCCCTCCTGCCCTAGTCCTCTCACGGGCCTGGCGCCTGCCCACACCCAGAAGGCCTCGTGGAGAAGGGAGGACCTGCCCCAGGGATGGAAACCTCCATCTGCAGCGCGGCTCTGACACGCAGCCGCAGGTTACAATCACCCACCTGAGTGGGTCTGCACCAGGCTGTGCACGTTACTGAGGAACGAGGCCATGCTGTACCTCCCCATCCTGCATTGCGCTTTGTGATCTGCAATGATCCAGTTCCTGGATTAGCAACTCAAGCAAGAAATTTCACAAGCAACTTCGAAGCAAGCGCAGAAATCTACTTCCCGATTACTCTTCTGAAACACAGAAAACGTAGAGATGTATTAGCAGCACTGACTCCCGAGCACAACGAAGAGAAAGAGGTAGCAGGTTTGGATGGGAGGGGGAAACCAGTACCCCCCAGTGATACCTGCATACACCATTTCTGTAACAATTCTTTCAAATACCAATTCTACCTATGTAGAATTAGACAGGAAGACAATTTCTGAAAATGACTAAACTGGAAAAAGTGAAGAAAGAATTGCAGAAAAATAAAATAAAAATACTTTTCGGCCCAGTATAGGATTATACTCATGTGCAAAGTAATTAGATTATGCCAGCATGAACTGATGCATTGATAGCTGAGCTCTCCAAGCTACCTCACAAATTTTAATAGTAATTCTAAGACAATTTTCCCACTCAAAGAAGTGACAGTTATAGCTCATGTCATTAAAAATATAGGAAAAATGGGATTCCAGCATATTTATGATGCACCGCACCTAGTCTCACAGGTTTTTATGTGCCCAACCTGCGTAAGTGGTCACTAACTCACTCTTCCCCTGCTCCAAGTAGTATTGCTCCCCTCAGTCTCCGGGCCACTGGGCACACAGTGATGCATACAGTCGCATTTTAGAGGTAATTAACTATTTAGTTTTATTAATTAACTAATTATTTAATTTTAGGAAAAGAAGAAACAATATAAAACCCAGTAATAATGCTGAGTACGTTATATCACATGTGCTGTGGTGACAGCAGAAAAGGAGGTGAACACCTCTTCTTCTCATACTGTGCAGGGAAGGGAGCTACATGTACCAGACCAAGATTTATCAATGGAGATATCTTTTATTAAAGCAACTGATACAGTTCGAGGAGAAGATTCCCTTTCCTGTAGACAACCCTTCAAGTCTGAAAGCATATCATGGTGTGCCTGTGTGTCAGGAAAGTTTAACTGCTTTATTTTGAAACAAAATTGATACACACTGACATGAGTGGAGAACGGATCAGAATACAGCCTTGTGGGTTTGGGAGAGGGGGGACAGCAGGCTGTTTGTTTGTTTGCTTGCTTTACAAAATAAAAGCAATAGTCTACAGCCATAATTAACAAAATATATTTCAAGACTATTTTTGTTATATTTATACTTTTTTTTTTTTTTGCTGTCAGAAAAATAATGAATATCTACTTTGCATATTAATTGCAATAGCAGTTAATTTACTCTAATCAGCCTGAGGTGAAGGGAGCACAGATTAACTTTAGGCTTTTCCCCTCCCCCTGCACTTTGTTTCAACATAATTGTCCTCCTCTGACATAACCCCAGTGAATAATCTTACAATCTCCAGCACTATTTTAATCACTCAAATTCCTCGCTGCTCTCTATGACAAGGTGGAAGATAGCCTGGGTTGGGACGTACAAGACACCACCTGCTGCAGAACAGTTATTTCATTTCTTACCTTATTAAAAGATGTGCTCCTGGTCTTTTCACTTCTTATTCCAAAAGAGGGAAAAGAGAAGAGTGGTAAAGATACTACTTTATATTCTTTAAAGGTGTTCATGTGTTCAGCAATCAGTAATTGCTTGATATAGCCTGCTTCTTGATGTTACCTGGCGAGGGATGTGCTTACTTGTCAAAGCATAAATGGAGAGAGAGCAGCGGTGGCAATCAGCACAGCAGATCATACGGTGCCCAAATCCCAATGAAACCAATGACAATTTAAAGGCTAAACCACCGGGAATTAGTTGTGCAGACGCCTTTGAAAATCCTGATTGCTTTCTTCCCATGTCTAAACATCTTTGAAATCTAGTCTTCATCCCTGGGAAGTCAGATTCAAACAAGAACTCACAACACAAGTTAGGAACCCCAAGTCCCTGCACAGCAACTAGAGGGAGGGAAGCACTTTGAACTAGGATTCACAGTAGCAGTATTCAATTTTTTTTTTTTAATTAAACTAGTAATTGAGGCTGTCCTATGTGCCGAACTCAATTAAATATGTCAGGATATGTTCAAAACATGCTCTTGAAACTCTGACACTCAAAGTCCAGGCTGGAACATCTAATCAAGTATCAGACAGCTGTAAACAGGAAATAAATTACCATCTCAGCATCATGCTAYTAAATATGTCTTGGAAAAGGTAGCACTCATCTTGGTATGTAAATAGCAGTTGAAAATCTAAGGACAATTCCAAAGGTGAGGAAAAAATTAAATCAAAAGGAAGCGTAGGTTGGGGCAGGCACGGCATTTCTTTTATTTATTGGTTACATTATTCCTCATCAGGAATTTTGGTTGAATGTTTTATCAAGCAGTGAATTTGGCATCACATGAAATTTTCTGTTAAAAGGGCAGCATAGTGTAACAGATACGCCACTGGCTGGGTTAAATCTGTTGCTGACTAGATGCTGTATGCACCTATTTCGATCAGAGAACCTGTCCCAACATTTCCTTTTGAAGCCTTTGTGCTACTGCTAATTAAACATACAGAACAAAAGCAACAAGAGCATGCATGAGACAAAAAAATTCTCATCTCTGCTCTGATGAAAATTATTTATTTATACATTGCTAAAAAGCTTCAATGAGAGAATATCTGGTGGCTAAACACTTGTCTGGAGCATTGGAGGAGTGGAGATACCTGAACCTGGAAGTCCCAGACATTATACAAGTATCTTCTGTAGCCGTGGCTTTCAAAGTTACCGTGAAAGAGCAAACGTCTTGGGAAAGTTCCCAGGTTCACCTCAATATAGAACACAAAATCTTCTGTAGGACAAAAAACATTTCCCCAGCAGCTCTACTTTTGAAACACTAAAACATAAAAATCATTAGACTTTCTTCACATATGCTTACACTGCTGAAGTATGCATCCCGCAATGCTGAAAACCAAAACGTATCAAAGTACAGAGGCTTCCATCTTTACAATCATGTGTCTGAAGAAGTCATGAAATCGTATTTTGTATTTTCTCATCCATTTCACAGAAAGTGCTCTGGAAGCAGTTCATAAAACTAAAAAGTAACCAAAAAAACCCCAAACAAACAAAAAAAAGTCCAGCCCATTTTGATGCTAGAAATCCTAGATATCATGTTGTACTTTATTCTGAAATACTCTTAATTGAGTCATACTTAGGTATAGCCTGAACTGAAAGAAGCAGCTCGGAAGGGCAGTACGTGTACTGTTTGACATATTTTGTGTTTCCCTAATCTGTTAAGGATATCCAACTATTCCCATATTCAGGAAGAGATAAGCTGTTTCAAATCAACGCTCAGTATTTTTAAGACTGCACACTGCCACCACATATTTATGAAAACATTGGCGATTTATAGAAAAAAAATAATTAGACATAAAGCTGTTCAATGCTCATAACAGATCACTGGACATTAGTGAGATATTCATTAATCTTTGTCTCAATTTGAATGGGAATGCATTCTGTTTGAAGTACAGAAATGGAAGCAATAACAGCAGAAAACACATATGTTTTATTAGCAGTTGTTTTTAGAATGTATTTTCTAATGTCACATAATGAAGCCAGTGATCCAAGAAAGCTAAGAAAATCACAGGGTAAAAGACTGAAAAGGATGATATTTATTAAGCCTCTTTTCAAGTTTTCCTAATAAAAATACTGTCACTAATCAGTCAGTCATAACAAATACTCATTAATTTTCATCCTTCTCAAAGCGCTCAGCAAAAGTAAGGTATTTTTAGAGGTGGCGAGGTTGAGCTGTAGAGCAGTGAGCTCACACAGTTGACAAGTATTAAAACAGGAAAAAAACTCAGCATTTTTTTTTTTTAGCTCTTACACCTGTGCTTTATCCATCTGTTTATAGTTGGGTCTTTACTAAACACCAATCAGGGAGCATGCCTAGAGCTTAAATACATCATCAAATGACAGACATGTATTCACATTACCTTGTTTGCTAGGTATAGCAAATATTTGCTTTCATTTCCCAAGCCCTGCATTGCTGTAAAATAATTTATAAATCTATTGAGTATAAAACCTCAAAATTGTATAATTTGGCTCATGCAAAATTAATTTTATGTGCTACAGAAGAAGAGGAGGACTCTACATGGCCGTGGCACACACCAAAAATTTATAAACACAAACTAAGTGCTCAGTTCTGCCTTCTCCTAAACACACAGCTACAAAACTTGATAACAAATCAGTTTTGGTAAGGTTTCATTAAGACCTTCTCTACCTTTTTGGTAAAGGTTTTAGGCCTCTGCCACAGGCAATACTGCATAGCCACCATGGCAGCTGCCGTAATTAAGACAAGATGCTTAATTTTATCAACACAGTGCACATATGTTCTTCAGTTTTCCCTGATTCTCTGACAAGTTTCCCAGACATATTTCTGTGCAGAGGATTCATTTCAAGGGACTGAGATTTTGCAACTAAACTACCTTGTACTCACAGTCCTTAGATTAATTTTTGCTGAGATCCAGTTGCTTTTTGCATGCTGCATTCAGAGATCAGTTTTCAAGGACGTGCATTTGATGAAACACAAGATGCACATACTCACTGCGGGTTCTCCCACCAATCAATTTTTACATCACTGGCTACAATAAATATTCAGGTGTACCGCGGCTTCCCCATGAGCATTGAACACTTGTAGGTTTAAGTTAAAGACTAAGACTGTACCACCTACCTGAGGCTTCTTTTCAAACTCATGGAGTTTCTTTATATTCATTCTTTCTTTCTATCTATCTAGTCCCAGTGTAAAACAAGACCCACTCAATTTTTTCTTTAACCTAAATTCCTGCCTCTTTCCAAGTCTCCCTATCTACCTGTTTTTTCATACTAACACTGAGTTACTTAGTTCCTTAACTGGGTGTTTATCCTTACTCAAGTCAGTCACCTCACTGTTTTAAAGCACTGCCCCTTGACTGAAAGCCACGAAGGTTAAGCAGTCTCAGCTGTCTCCATTTGGGAGATAAAAGGTTCAATTCTTTCAGCTTGTTTTTGAGATTTTGAGTTTGGCATTCAATATAGATTGATTGTATATTCTTGAAAAGAACTCATGTTGCACATAGATAAATTCACTGTATTTTAAACACACAATGAATTTTAAAATGCATATAATGATTAGGAATATTTCTTCATTTCTGTCACAAAGCTGTTGAATTTTTTTTTCCTTTAATCTATCATGACTGTAGCTATAAATCCACTGATGGAAAACAAGCATTTTTATTTGATTAAGCATTTTTAAGCAGCACTGAGTTTGGGGAACGCTGGCTTGAAGCACAAAATGAAAAATAAAATGACACGGTGAAAGGTAAATGTCACCAATCTTATGATTTAAAACATAATTAGAGAAGACTTCAATCTTATAAAAAAATTCTGTCTATGAATTTTTTTCTTTAAACTGTACCATATATGCAAATATGCATGCTACATAGCAAATTTCACCTATAGAGGCCAGGGCATGGTCAGCCAATAACCTCTGACAAGTGCACTGCAAAATATCCCTGGTGCTAACAGAACTGCAGTGTGACCTTTGCTTTATATATCTTATTTGGGAGAACGGTGTTAGAAACAGAAAATAGGAGTAAAAAATCACATAAACCAGAACTGAAACAATCTTCTAAGCCATGTCTAGACCCAGCAGCAACACAGGAAGGGTTCTCCACAGGGAATTTTCCAGGTTTCTTTAAGTCTACTTTTTGCTATAAATGCATGAAGTAATAGGGCTATGCACGGATGTCTAAAGTTTCATGAGACTTCCTAGTTAGGAAGATAATTCGTAGCCACGGACAAGATAAAATATGTATCTGCAGGAAATCAGAATGGTTAGTAAGAGCCACCTCCCAGATAAAACTTTAGCATCTTACCTTTTCTCCCTGGTTTTATAGCATAATTCCTGTCAAAGTAGCTTCCAAGAACACCTAATGCTACAGAGAATCTGAAATTTGAAGTACAGTTTGCCTGACAATTAGATTAGGGAAATGGAGGAAGCAGAAAATACGGTCCATCAATATCCCTTGAAGCTCGAGGGTTAGCTCTAACATCCACAGCGCTAGCCTGTTTAGCACTTCAATAGATTGAACTTGACGGTACTGGGTTTAAAATGATACTATTTACTTTCACAGAGAGGTAAACAAAATATGGAAACTATCAGACTGCGTTCAGTGATGTATACATAATGCCATTAGAGCTAGACTAAGTGCCAGTACTACCCAGGTTAAAGGGGCTGCTGAACACCATAAGAGCTAATTTACCTTTCCTTCTCTTCCATAATTCACAGTGGCTGACATTACCCTCCTTGCAGCTTCCCAGAAAAAATCTATTCCATGATGGTACCGGTTCCAGGAGTCAGGTAAAGCATTTTATTGTTAGAAAAAGTGCTTGAGCAGCTCTCATTTTATTCATTTTGGTTGCAAACAAGTAGCGACTGAGAAGTGTTAATGTATACTTTCTTTTCTCCCCAGTCTTTCCTAGCCCACATAGAAACATCTTTCCCCGGACATTTCGCACTGACAGCAACAGTCATTACTCTTAATACCGAAATACAGTATCATCTCCAAAACCTGTAAGATCTCTACTTAGAAAAGGAAGTCTCTGCAATCTTCATCTTGAGGTTTTCTTACCATTTGTAGAAATCTATACTACAACCCAGTAGCAAAAGCTTCCTATCAACACCTGTGGATTTCAAATTGCAAATTAGGAGCTCTATTTCTCTGCAGTATCACAACAGCAAAATACAATACCAGCAGGACACCAGATGTGAAAAAGCTAGGATTTGGCTCGTCAAGAAAGACTTGGGTAGTATCCAAGGGTAGGGTAAATTGAAGCTTCTACAATTTTTTTAATTCTGTTTTACGTGAAGTGGCCCATTCATTGCTCTTATTTTCTCTTTACCTAAAGAAAAGTAGGTTACTTAAGCTGATATGCAGTTCAACCAAAGACGATTAACAAATAGAGATTTGTGTCACAGCACTGGAGAGGATATTTTCCCACCACAGAAATATATTCCCTTCATTTTCCTTTGGGTGTTTGGATAGACACGCATTTAGGAACATATAGACTGTCTGTGTGACTATAGCTAGGAAGACATTAAGTAAACATGTTGTTTACATAGGATCATAGTTGCTTTCTAGCTGCTTGGAAGACTGAAAATGTTACCAAGGATTATTTCATACATGCGTGTTTTATAACTGCACGTAATTACTTACATGACATTAAGACAGAACTTACAACTTCATAAATATATGAAAGCTACTGTCATAGCTTTTCTATCTACCATATTCTCTTTCAGCAGATAGAAAATGGTTAAATTACCTTTCTCATGGCAAACTGTTAATACGAGCTCTCAAACCCACCACATGCTGAGGAGAAAATACAGCCCAGGTGCCCCTTGTTATTACTAGCTGTCATTTTTTTTTATTCTAAGAGGCCTGTAAGACTTCATTATCTGATTTTACAGTGGTACTTTACTGATAACAAGTAAAATCCAAGTAAAGAAAGCACAGAGAAATGAAATTGTACGCCCTGGGAGGTGGCCGGCTGGCCATCCCGAGAGCAGGATTCTCCACAGCAGTCTGGGTTCGAACTGCGGCCAGCTCATCTTAAAAACTGTAAATCAAAGCAAAACCTGTGCCCTAGGAACAATCCACAAATTGCATGATTTTTTATGAATGTGTGGGATCACGTCTTTTCTTTTTCCTAATACCTACCCATGTCATCTCCACCTGCAAAATCCTAGCATTAGTCTTCATCCTGAAGATTTCTTCACTTTCTTCCTTCTTTCCCTTGACTGTTCTCCTTATTTTCTTCTCCGAATAAGGTTCTCCAGACCCTCCTCACATACTTTTGTCCCATCTCACCCAATTTGCTCCTTTTGCATTTTCACTTGTATCTGTTTGTCTGATCTCAGATTATTTTTACTGCACTGTCTACGACCAGGCTTTTCATATTGTCTTTTCCACATCTGTCCATACTCATTTTAAGCACTAAATTGTACTTTCTTTTCTACAATACACGATAAGAGAAAGGAATTGGAGCCTTCCAAAGTGATGTTTCAAAACTGAAGAAGCAATGGCCTAGAGACACTAAAAACCATACATTTAAACTTGATCATAGAGAAGACTCCATAATTGCGAAATTCACATCTTTATTACAGTCTCTTTTCCCCTGAAACATCTCTGCAAAGAAATAACATGATAGAATAAAGTGCCCATCATTAGGCCCCAGTATGTGTGAATATGGAGGTAAGCCAAAACAGAAATAGATAGCTCATTTGGCTTTTGGCAAGATAGTATTTGGCATTTAATATATTAGGTGGTAATCTGCATTGTATTTATTCAGTTGAGCATTTAAGGTGCATTTAAATGTGCAAATGACAAATAGAAAGGAGTTTTACAAACTGCAATCAAACTGTATGCTATTCTAGGCCGAGGAATTATTAAAATGAGATCTAATTCAAAGAGAATTGTGTGGGGGGGTATTATTAAGAAGGATACTAATAGTACTACCTCTAGGGTTTATTTGTAGGTGCAATTTTTTTTTTTTTTTCTCCCAGTGGAAAACTGGACCTCTAAGGCAGCTGTCTTACGAAATCCCATCTATGTATGGTACAATAGACTATGTATGAGCTTGCTTTTCTCATTCACCTTTTACAAACCCTCAGATGCAATCCAAAAATTTCTGCAGATCGCTGGTTGAAAGCCAGCGCAACAAACACAAAACCCACAGGTCAGGCACTGACTCAGAATAAACCCGTGTTTGTACCACATCTATATTTTTGGAGTAATTTTTGGAGTTTTATACTGTCAGAGATCTGTGGCCCAGCTCCAGTAACTTGACTTCAGACTTGTTCCACCACCACCACCTATAATTCTAGGTATATTAATTGCCAGATATTTACATGTTCCTTGTCATATATTTATATCATTATCTTCAGGGGACAGATGTTGAACAGCTGCACAGGGGTGCTATCTTTTGTATGTGTAAGCTAGTAAGTTTGTATTTCTGCCTGGGATTCCAATCCTTCTGTGTAGGATACCCAAACTTTCTGCAAGATAACGTTTGCCATTTAATATAATAGAGGATAATCCATGCTGTATTTGTTTAGTTGTGCTACTCGGAACATTAAAATCCAGGAATGTTTATTCTGCAATGTTCTCAATCAGTTGCAGAAGCTGATAGCAGAATTTTCTGGAGATTTTGACTGCAGCTGTTTCTCTGTTTTGCTTTATGTAGCTTATTATGCATTACAGTCAGTACTACAGCCCCTTTATCCATAGGTTTACTTGAATGCAAATGCCCAAACTTGTTTGTGCGCAATTTTTTAACCAGCTGATGTTGGAGCCAGCTGAGGCAAAAGGAAAAGAAGTGTCAATATACACATCAGTATTGCATTTCTCTAACAAGAAAGAAAGAAAACTGTCAGTTTATTGAAATCCCAGTTTGACCTTGCTTGTGCTAACAGTACCTAGACTTTGTGGAACTCAGAGCTCTACTTCGCAGGAGCCTAAAGGTCAGGCCTATTGTTGCAAAAATGGAGCAGAATGCATATTGCTGCAAAAATGGAGCAGAATGCATACTGCTTATTGGGGTGGGATAGATGTATAAATTCAGGCAGCCAAAACACAACACTATTTTGTCCACAAGACATATTCGTGGTCTCCATGACAATGTTTGCCCCACAAGACCACTGCCTTGACGTCAGTGACTTGAATACAGCTGTGGTACTTTAGCCCCTGACTTCAGGCCTTACACTCTCCTGCAACCCTATTAACTAATGAGTTTGTTAGGGCTAAACAATATGTCTTAAACTGAATACCACAACATGTATTCACTCCATATTTAAAGTGACATTAACAATTGTCCATACTTTTACAATTAAATGAAGAAAAAGACCATATTTAAGAGCAGTACATTGTGAGAGATGACTGGAGCTTGCCTGTGAGTGCCTGCAGTGAGTACACAGACACTTTGTTGTTGCCATTTTTAATTATATTCTTGCTATCCTAGAACGCAAGCAAAACTTCACATTAAAGTATTTCATATGCAGTATCACCTGCTGCCTTCATCTGTTAAAACTGATGCCTTCAAGGTGATATAGCTAGTTGGTCTTTGGACAATAAAAAAACCCAAAACATTTTGTAATAATGATCTCACAGAAAGCAAAAGCACCATCTGACATAGACAGCACAGAAAGCGCCGTGGGGCACAGGAGGCACYAAAGGCCCCATCTGGTGTAACTTGTATTGTCAGCAAGCACAGAGCACTCACTCGTGGATACGTTACTGCTTACGCCTTGTAACTGGTCAATGATGTTAATTACAATTAGATGTTCATTGCAGAACTTTATAGCTTGTATGGACAGATGAACATAGACTTGATTAACTAGCTACAGACTAAATGGAAATATTTCTGAAGCTAATGTTTCTGAAAACTATTAACAGAATTTAGTCAAGTAATATTTCCTGCTACTAACTGGCAACATGGAAACAGATAATACAGCCATATCTCTAAGGAGTACATTAGATGAAAGATATGAACATCCTTATCCAGTCTCACGGTTTGTGTGTGGATACTCACAGTAATAAATCTCTTGTCAAAAAGCTTTTGCATTGTATCTCTCAGCATCTGTACTCCTACTAAAAATAGTATTATCCTGTATGTGTTTATTTTTTTCCTTTTTATAGAAGGGTCAAAAGCCAGCTCACACGCTATCATGCTGATAGGCAACTGCTGCCAACTTCACTCTCCTGTAAGTAGTGTAACATTAAGGTGGTGACAAGCAGGAGTTTGCACTCCCCACACTCTGGCAGCTGTGCCTCTCTGTACCTTCCTATGTTACTTAAAAAAATGGAAGTGGAAAGACTGTAGAAATACTCTTCTGAAATTCTGCTGGGCAGAAGAAAACGATCTTTCAGATATGGATTTTCACAACGGATAACAGAATATGTAACAGATCTTGCTTTGAAAAAGAGCACCGAAACCTACGGGATGACAAGCAATATGGAGAAGAGAATCAGACATCACACTGTTCCAAGTGAAATAGGATATAATTGAGTAAGGATGCACAGGAAAAGCTGTATGTTCACTTTGATCTCAACAGAAGCTGAACCAACCTAATGGCTCACCCCTGTGCAAAGTCCCCCCGACCCTCTCTTCATTGATTAGTGAATCATCTACACAGGTACAAGATAGGGAGCACCTGGCTCAGCAATAGGTCTTCAGGAAAGGATCTAAGGGGTGGGAGGATCTCAAAGCAAACATAAAGGTCCCTGTCCTGTTAGTCTTTTCTTGACAGCAGCAGATACACCTTGAGTTGGTCTTACTCCCACACTGAGTCCATTGCATCTTCTCTGGCAGATGCTTGTCCACTCTGTTTTGCTAAGTTGCTTCCTGCTGTGACCATGTTCAAGCACTGTTTTAAAACTGCTTTTTGTTTATTTTGGATTCTTTTACAGGTCTGGTTTAGAGTGTGGCAACACAAACTGCTCTCTGTTGACTTCCCTCAGTTGAGAGAGTGACAGCTGGAAGGCTGTGGAAAGGACAAGTAAGAGAAGAAAAATATAACTGGAAGAGGGAAATCAGAATGACTAAATCACTTTTACCAAGGTAACACCTAACCCAGAATCTAGCCCCAAGTCAGTTATATCTCAGTGCTAAGGAAGAACTCCAGAAAAATAGCAAGTATTATAGTGAAGTGCTTACAACAGGAAACAAACAAACTTTCCTACTTCCCTTAGCTTCCTAGGAAAATGGAGACCAAACAGAGACTATACAAAGCACAGCCACTAAATAATCAGAAGTTTGGATGAAGGAGGTGCTGGTGGTGGGGAATCTATGGAAAAATGTTGCAAGAAGTGAGTTTTCTTAGTCTAGATTAAAAGGTCTGTTAGTTGTCCTGAAGTATCTTAAAAAGTCACTACAAGAGGAGGGAAATAAACTATTCTTCGTGTCAGCTCGCAGCATAATTAAAGGCAATAACCTTAAGTTGTAAGAGGTAAGGAACGTATAGGTTCATGGAATCTCTTCTCTGAATATTATGGAACTGTTAGACAAAACCTCCTTGAAGAATGTTGCAGGCAAGTTTGTTCTGCCTTCAAACAAGGTGATAAAATAGGTGACCCCTCAACCTCTAACTCTGATCGCTACTCTTTTTCCATATAAACAGGAAAAGGTAGAGCAGGTGTGGATTTATGTAACTTATCTCCACACTGTGAGATAAGTAAGAACACAATAAAAACTTGCATCAAAAACGTTACAAGAGCAAATTCAAGCATTCAAATGTTAGCAAGTATTACCGTTCCTATGTTGTCTTAAATTATCCCATGATACGACCAATCAAAATTCTTTGATTACATCCCTGCTTATTATTATTTCAAAACACCCTGGCTCATGCCCTGAAGAGTGACTATTGCTTTCTTACATTATGTGCAGCCTCGTGCCCTACGACACAAATGCATTTTGTTCAAATCCCGCTCTGAATACAATGCTGTTCATTTCTGAACAGGCACTTTACCAGTGTTCGCACCACTATCTCCTACTGCTTCCCATATATTAATGAATTCTTCTTCACAAAATCCTCCCAAGCTTAAATGAAGTACTCTCCCATAGAACTTAAACCCAGAATTCCAAACCTACCCACTAATTATGACTCCTCAACTTAAAATATGTTAAGCCTGATACTGCACAGCCTGATTTTGCCTTTGAGACTGAGTCATTATCGTTTCAAAACCTTATTCCAAATCACAGACAGTTGAACACAGTCAAAACTTCTGCATGCCAAGGACACAGGTGGCTCATGCTGGCTATTCAAATAATATAAAATACATAAGCAGTAGTGTCTTGTAGAACATTTGCCTAAAATAATTCACTAGCAACAGACAGGAATCCTCTCCTAAAATCTTGGACAAAATCCTAAGCAGAATTCAGTTTTCTTTCCCAAGAAAAACATATTTCTTTTCATATTATCCCTACCTCATTCATGTTCTTCCTACCAGATGGAGATAACAAATGAGGAAAGCTTCATTAAGCCTGAGAATCACTATGGTCTACAACGTGCAAGCCAGCTGTGGTAGGAGAAATGAATGTCTGTGCATGTGTATTTTATGTGTACATCATACACAGACACGCTCATACTATATAAGCAGCCTAACTTAACACAATTCTGAACAGTGTCAGCGGTTAACTGAATTGGGTATGACCTGTAGGCATTCAATCTTTCAAAATAAAGCTGTCAGTATATTGAATGTTTAAACATGCATTTAAGTGCCAATATTAGGATTTCACTTTTAAAAATGTTAGAATATACACCAATTTTTGATATGTGAGTTGCATATACTAAAGTATTATGATATACTAAAATATTACTACATTCAGAAAACTGTCTACATGACAAATAACAAAACAGTAATTTAACAGGGAGCCTAATACATAAAAAACAAACAAACAAACAAATCCTTGAATTTTCAGAAGATGTAACACTTTCACATCAGTAAACCATGAGTCGAACACTCAGGAATACAAACAAGAGCTTGGCTTGGTGTAGTCAGCCAATTGCTGTTCCAATTTAAATATTTTGGTTAGAGGTCTGATTTTCTGTTGAAATCAGTGTAATCCCTGTTGGAAAGCAGTTTGCTTATTCTCCTCTCCTTATGCTCAGACAAATGAGCCGTGCCAACAGAAAGTACCATATTTCATCATTCTGCTGGATAAGATCATCCAAGAGGTGGTGCTGTACGATTTTTGTGTCTGAAGAAGTCTATAAGCAAAAGTGTAAGTCTTTGTAAAAACTTACAAAACTGTAAGATTATAAGTGGTTATTTTTCAGCCGGTAAAAAAGGCAATGAATTTCAAATATCCTACTATTAATATAATGTTCTCACTTAAAATCTGTTAAATATAAATCCTTGAGTATTTTGGTTTGGGGTTTGTAGATTTGCTGTCAAATCCTAATGAATAAAAATGATCTAAATCAAGCTGAAGCAGAGTCAATGAGACCACTTTTTTCTTCATGGCCGCCTTCTAGGCCATGTCTAGGCTTGTCTATACTAAAAGTCTGCATCTTCAGTGAGCTAATTACCAATTGATTCAAGGTAAACATGTTTTCAAGTGCCAGTCTGGACACCGTCCAAACTGATAAATTCTGTAGCTGAAACACTAAGCCTGAGGCCAACTGCAAACTTGGACAAAACTTGTTGTGTGTGCATGTGTTTGTGTGTGTGTGTGTGTGTGTTATCTCTGTAAATGAATTAACTAGCTCAAGGTACCTGGTAATGAGCAAACTTAAAGCTAAAAAAAAGTTTCTAGCAGTAGAGCATATGCATTTCGAAAACTAAAGAAAGCAAGTGCTCCCCCACTTTCAGTTATTTTGCTATATTTTTCCATATGGTAAAGCAGGAATTGATTCTCCTTCCAACGCAAGGTTGACATAGTTGTGTATTACGATAGGTGAAGGCCCTTTAAACAATTTATTTAACAATTATGTAATCAATCAGGAGAAAGAGAAATTCTGTCAGTAACTTGGAAGGACTCAACTTTAAAGAAAAGCTGCTCATCACCCACAACGTCCATAACCTTCTACCCAACGCGGTAATTAGCCTTCTCAACCACAACAGGAGAAAGCTGCTCATACTGCTTTATGGATGCAAAACTACATATGACTTTTAAACTTAAAATTCAATTGCAGTCTCTGTAAAAATCAAGGCAATTCTTAAAAGGCAAGGATGCTGCTCGTGGACAGGAACTTTTACAGACGTTCCATTGTACATTTTTAATTTTGGTATCAAAATCCTTTTACACCCAGTTTTCAGTTTCATTTGCAGTAAATCCTACCACTTCTAAAAGAAAAGAAAACAAAAACAAAACTAAAATTTAATTTTTGACCCTTTTTGCTTAAAATCTCCCCAATCTCTTCAAGTGGGGAAGCAAAACAAATCATTACTTAGTAATGTTTCAGCCATACTTTTTAACTAGCAACACTGAAATGTTAGTAAATACATTTATTCACATTTATTCTTCTAGTATCCCATTCTTTCACATTATGAGCTTATAGAGACATACACATATACAGCCTCCCGTACTGAGGAAGGGTAACATAAGGCTAGAATATCCCTGCCAGACAGACATAGTCCTAAGCGTCCCTAATGACGGAGATTACAACTTTTACAYGGATCATATGCTAACATCTCCTCAGCCTTGCAAATTTTTCCTTTATCTATCAAAGTCACTGCTAATTAAAATTATTTTTTTTTCCTGTCCTTTCCTTAACAAGAAGAATAATAACCAGTCTTTTATAGAAAATAGTTATGGATTTTCTCAACCTTCTCTTTTCTAGATTAGACTACAACAGTTCCTGCAAGTTTTGCACAGGCCATGTTTTTTTTACATCTTTTATTTCTTATTATTGTCTCCAGATTTCCTCTCGCTTTTCTGTATCTTCCACCAAAAGGGGTCACATTTCAGCTGAGCTCCAGCAAGGCATGTTCACACTGCTGAGCATAACAATGAGGCCACTGACATGCAAGAAACCTCAGGAAAACAAAATTTGGTTCTGGTTAATCCAGAAGAAGAGCAATGCCAATGTTTCTATACTTCAAACCTTGCATATATAAAGGTGGTGATCTATTGTCAGTGAGGAAGGAAATGAATGGCATGACAATAGCTTATTAGAAAACCTSTGGTTTACACAATTTTGTACTGCTACAATACAAAGACTCGTGTAAAAAAACAACACAAGAAATGTGTGGTCATCACTAGAAAAAAAGATTTGGGGAACTTTATAACATAATATAGTATCTGTGTTAAACATACGAAGTCTTTGGATTAATTTCATTTTGTTCATTTTATAGAAAAAACTTTAAAGTGTGTGTCTCTCTCTGTCTATATATATATATACACACACACATACACACACATACTCTCTAAGTCCACGATAATGCAAGTACAACTTAAAAAAAGACTGGTCCTAAACAGTTATTTTTTAAGATATTTTTCTGTGCTTCCACTCATGCAGTGCTCTAATTCATATCAGAACCTGTCTTCAACATCAATGACCTTACAGAAGCTGGTTAGATAATAAGACAATCAGGTAATAAAAAAAAAAGAAAAGGAGAATTCAGATGGACATGAACATAATGTACATGCATTATAGAGCCTTAAATTCCCATTTATATTCTCATTCAGAAACAAAGTGGCCTCAATTCTCTCTAGCTTAATTGCTTTCATCTTGAAGAAAATCATTGATAGGGTGATTTAAATCATGTAGCTTTTGCCTGGACATTTTGGTTATTAAAAAAAAAAAAAAAAAAGTACTTCAAGATTTCCATACTAGGCAGAATAACATGCCCATTTTCCATCTCCTTCACAAATAACAAATTCTAATTCATAGATTCATACTAATTTCAGTAAAAGATGAGCATTTTGATCAGAAGCTTAATTAGCTAAGGACTGAAGGACAGGGATCTGAGGAGAGGCATAAGAGTAACTACACTAATTACACAGAGACTTTAGAACAAAAGTGAGAGGACGTGCGTTGCATCAGCTGTGAATTGCCCCAAGCAATCAAACTCATGGAGTGTTATTAGTGTTGTTGCTGTTCAAGTGTTCACCTTGGTTTGGTGAGATGGTTCAAATGGTTAGTAACCAAAAGCACCAGGGACACCCCATAAAAAAGCAGGTTTGGGTAATGAAGATGATGTAGTCAGATGACAGCTGAGTTCTTCAGGTGGGTTCAGGAGAATCTGACCCCAGTGAGGGAGGTGTGATGCTGCATTCGAGGTCCTCTGGACCAACTAGCTGAAAGGCAACTTTTGATAAGTGAAAAAAGCTTTACTGACTTATACGCTATTTTGTTTTTTGCAATTTTTTTACAAACTACAGCTATTTTGTGATTTTATCAAAGTTTTTGTATTCCCACTGATTTTTTTCCATAATTATTGACACTACTCAAATATTGTTCCTACTAGTAGCAACATAGCTATGAAATCCATTACCGGGCACATGCTGCATAAGAAAAAAGCTTACTTCAGTTCATGTTGCAGCGGATGTTTCATCAGTATTACACTAGTTAGCTTTTTATTCTCCAGACAGTAGTACTGATTATTATATCATACCATGGCTCAGAACATCAGTAAGCTATTCTAGTAACACTGCCAGTGTTCAGTTTGCCAACTCTTTCACAAAGTTTTATGATCACTGGAAAAATATATTCTTTATCACTCACAGATTATCATTGCTATTAGTACCTGTTTTTTCTTTGAATGCAACTTGTTTTGGGTACCGAGTAYGGTACATCTTCAAGGATATACAAAAGATTGGATATTAATTGTAGTCACCAGTTATTAATTTCAGTAATATTTGATTAATAAAAAGGTATGCACAATAGCAAATGCACTCACATAATTACTTGAAAACATGCATGTACCAAACCTGTTCAAGCTTATTCTATTTTTATTGTCTTGATTATAGTAGTCGCTTTGATCCAAATCTATAACCTGATGTTGTTAATGAGTTCCCTTTTAATGCAGTTATGTAATGTGCTTGATATTTTGATTCCTTCAGTTTTGTCAGTGACTGTGAATACTTCTCAGCTGTATTAGCTTTTTCATACAAGCTTGTATCTTTCCATGTTCATAAATCCAATTTTTTTTTTAGTTTTTTGAAGAAAAACCATTATTTCTTCTATTTTCTGTTTGCACATGCATGCAAACTCGTATCATGTTATTTTGGGAAAGAGAGCAGATGAAGTTACCCCCAGTTCCTTTTTATTATTCAGAGCAGCAGCAGCAGCAAGGTTTCCTAGTGAGCAGATCTGTACTGCTGCACAAGAAACACAGTTTCAAAGGAGATTAGGTCCAGGGGGAAATGTAAAGGTGACACAGTTTTATGGCTTAGTTTAGTTAGCAACAATTAAAATTAAAAGATGGAATAGCACAGAACTGGAAGCAGTTTTCTGAAAACCTGAGATCAGACAAAAAAACCCTTTTTTCCTAAATGTTTAGCAAGCATTTGAGCTAAATAGATGACAATAAAGGTAAACATAATTTTAAAAGATTTTTTTTTTTTTTGTTCTGATTAAGTGTCTTTTCTCCTCTCAGTTGTTTTGGCTCCACTATTATACCATTTCCAACTGTTCACAGCCTGGAAGAGGTTGTGGAGGGGGAGGATGAGCAACAAAATCTGAATCCTTAATGAAAACTGTCATATTATGATTAGTTATTACAAAGGTTTTTTTTGTTTTTTTCTGTTTGGTTTTTTTTTTTTTTTTTTTTTTTTTTTAAGATTTTTTTTTTTTTCATTTTTAAAACTTTCTAGAAGTTACTGTGTTTTATATATATCTTACAGTTCTTTGAAGCTGCTTTGTGACAAGAAAAGGAACTGAGCTCTTTTAATAATGGCATGTTATTAAAATACTAATGATTTTGCTGTTTAAAAGTGAGCTTTAATGATTATAACACTCCTCTTTGATTGGCAGAAAATGGTGACTAATCTGAGGGGGGGGAGGGAAAAAGTTTTAAGACTCAGAGGTCTCTCCCAAGCCTTGTGACTGCTATAAAAGCTCAAGAGACAAGAGAGTAAAAAGAGAATAAAAAAGGCAGCAGACAAKAAGTGTAGATGTTTTATTTTTATCCTGAAAGACTCTCCTGTCTAAATAACAATGAAGCAAATAAAGAAAAATATATACTGGGTTGACCTCCCCTGCTTTTTGAATTTCTGCTCTCTTCCTCCCCTGTAAGAAACTTGATCTCGTCATTGATAACAAATTCCTCGAGTTTCTCTCCCTTTTCCTCATCTGAGAAATCACTCAAAATCCAATTGCCATTTATTGCACTGTCAGGGCATTCTGCCAGGTCAGGCTGAAGACTTTTTTCTTTCTCTCTGCCTACCCGAGCAACCCCTCGGGAATCACGCCATCTCCAGCTACTGTCTAAGAACGGGCAAGAAGCAAAAAGCCATGCCCGTCCGCAGCCCGGACACAGGGACCCCCCTTCACTAGTCAGGCTAAACGGGAGAAACAAATAAATCAAATAATTTCTAATTAAAAAAAAAAAAAAAAGGAAAAAAAAAAAAAGAAAAAAGTAGGGGTTTAAAATAAAGATACTTTTAATACTCTCACTAAGGTCCAAAATCTTGAAGTGCACAGCCCAGTGTGTTGCTACATGCCACCCAGCAGCCCGGGTGCCGGCTCTCCTCTTCGCCGGGTCCCAGGGCGGCACCTGCTCTCTCGCCCTCTGAATGGGGAGGGGATCTGYGGGGAAGCCGAAATGCCTCCTGGTGCAGCCCAGGACCCCGTTTTACTCTGCAGGTGTGTTTTGTTACCCATCCGTTTACCTTATATTAAGCTTAACTCAAGGCAAGTAAAAGGTAAATGCAAACTCTATTCATYGTGTCTGAAAGACAGTGCATTTATGATTTGGCTTTTTTGAAAGATATAGGTACAGAAAAGAAGAAAAATGAAATCACTTTCAGTAAAGTTAATTCAGAAAGGTCTCTCTCCACCTCCTCATCAGCTGACTTGCTCTTTTCTGGCTATCGCAAGTTTTGTAATACAGGATTTCAGGGTTGGCCTCAGGCTCTGTCTAGTCAGACACTCCATCAAAGACTTTACCCATGCAAAAGTTTCTCTTAGCTTTTTTCTAAGATCCCACCAAGTGGGATAGCTCTTACTGGCTTACAAGTCTTCCCATGCTGCCAAACAGGTTGAATTGTGTGCTGGTTTTGGCTGGAATAGAGTTAATTTTCTTCACAGYAGCTAGTATGGGGCTATGGTTTGGATTCGTGCTGCAAACAGTGTTGATAACACAGGGATGGTTTCGTTACTGCTGAGCAGGGCTTACACAGAGTCAAGGCCTTTTCTGCTCCTCACCCCACCCCACCAGCGAGGAGGCTGGGGGGGCACRAGAAGYTGGGAGGGGACACAGCCGGGACAGCTGAYCCCAACTGACCAAAGGGATCTTCCATACCATATGGYGTCAKGCTCAGCATRTAAAGCTGGGGGAAGAAGAAGGAAGGGGGGGACGTTCGGAGTGATGGCGTTTGTCTTCCCAAGTCACCGTTACGCGTGATGGAGCCCTGCTTTCCTGGAGATGGCTGAACACCTGCCTGCCCATGGGAAGCAGTGAATGAATTCCTTGCGTTGCTTTGCTTGTGTGCATGGCTTTTGCTTTCCCTATTAAACTGTCTTTATCTCAACCCACGAGTTTTCTCACTTTTACCCTTCTGATTCTCTCCCCCGTCCCACTGCGGGGGAGTGAGTGGGCGGCTGTGTGCGGCTTAGTTGCTGGCTGGGGTTAAACCACGAGAAATTGTCAGCTCAAAACTCATTCTATTTATATCTTCACAGGGGAAAAAAAGAAGAAAAACCCTCTCAAGGGTTGTTTTCCATCTTCTGGCATGGCTTTTCCATACCCCAGGCACTATTCTCCTGTGCATAGCTCTCTAGCAAGGAAAACTCTTGATTCAATGATGTGTAAAACTTTTCCCATTCCTTTGGCTTTTTAGTGTGAACTGCTCAGTGGACCTTACATTACAYTTCAGTCTGTCCAATAAACGCAAACATCCCAGGAGGATAATCATACACAGCTTGAGTAAGAATATACACAACAGCAGCTAATTGCTCTGGATGATAACAGGGTTCACGTGACCAACCTCCAACTTCTTCCTCTTACGCCTACCAGAATTATTTCAGAAGTAGAATAAATTTACAAGTAAAAAGAAAGACTTTAAAAGGCAGAAACAACTGTTTCTTATGATTTTTCTAGATCTTCTCTCAAACATGGTATTTTAAAGACGCTGCTCAACTCTGTCCTTATACAGAAGGCTGCATTTCAAAATGTCATCTTACCCCTTGCTTTCTCCCATTTTCTGAAATTTTAGACTGAGGCAAATTTCCCTACTGTGTTTCAAAAATATAATTATGTATTTTTAATTATTATTATTATTTTCATACCGTGGCTTTGATTTTAACCACAGAAAAATCTGTGCTTAGAATCCTTAGAATTGAAGAGGAAGTTAATGGAATAGTATTTTTATATTTTTTCCTCAGAACAAATTTCTGAGATGAGGAAGGGGAAAACTTAAGCTATTAATTCTTCCCTTGTTTCCCTTGTTCACCTTTGTGGATCAGAAAGGTATCAACTGATTGCTATTACAGACTTAAAATGCAACAGAATAAATTTTTCTTTGCTGTTGTGCAGTTGTTTTTTTTCCCTGACATTAACATTACCACGAAATGGTACATAACACCATAACACTTTAATAGACGTTGTTCTTCTAACATCATCATATCACAATCTCTTCCTGTATGCATTTACAAATGTTGTGTGAAAGAAATAAGCTTGTGGTTTTTTTGATTTCTACAACATAGCAGAAGGAAAAGCTGATTAAAAGATTTATTCAAATATTTACATGACACACACTGTTGCAGTATTAAAGTGTGAGCTTGCTCCTTTTACAAATCTCTTTAGCAGTAAGCCTTTTCTCCCCATTGTTACTAATACAACTTTTAAATGGGAGTTACAAGTTTCAGTTACTTCAGCCTCTAACTGGGCATCCTCTCCAATTCTTCTCTCCCTCCTCCTCTTCTCCCCCTCCAGTACGCCTTGCCTTTATAGTGATTCACGTAGGAGACGTCTAACCCATTTCCTCACCCCCAGTACTTCTCTACGCTCTGCTCCGCGCATCCTCCCACACGCCAGCTTTGCTCTGCACATCCTCTTTGTAATCTCACGCTACGCGCCCTTTCTCTACACACCTCCTTATGTTTGGAACAGTTTTGTTAGTGGGTGCTAGATCAATACCCTCTGCATTTCAAATGTTCTCCTTAAAACTCATCTTCTTCCATAAGCTTATGAAATATAGTAGGAAATTATGGTCGGCATCCCAAATAGTATCAGAGCCATCGTTACAAGTCACGCATTACTGGAACCAGGAGTAGCCCTGAGCCAACAGCCCTGTCTGCTATTGCTGCCTTTCCCTGTTTCCCGGCATTCCCAAAGAAACCGGAAAATGGGTCTGAGGAGAAATTAAGACACTCTGATGTTTATATTACTCCATGTATGGTAGGTGTCTAAGCAGTACGATCAGGACTGAACATTTCAAGTGCTCATGTTGGGAGGGTACTGCAGTATGTCCCTACTCCAATGCATTTTTCCTGTGTAAAATGTCACTATACGTTCTCCGTTGCCRTTGTGGTGCAGTGGAAGGCAACAATTTACCTTGAACACTGGAGGTAATTAAGTATACATATTTACAGTATAAATATGTAGATGTACACARTTAGTGCATTCTACAATATTAATTCCTAATGTTCCTGAATGCATCCAAATATCAGGTAACTTAAACAACATGCATTTTATGCTCCCTATTAAATACAAGGAGATACTGAGACATAAAAAAAAATAAAATGCCTTGTCTATAGACATTTAGCTGGTCGGTGGCAGAGCTGGGAGAGAACCTAAATCTGATCTATCCTCTTGGGAGTTTTAAATGTATCACGTTCCCTATCATATATGTACRGTGATCAAAGTCTCATGAATATGCRAGCTGATTGCCAAAGAGCTGGAATCCTTTAAAAAGYCATTCCCCATGAGTACAGCAGACCTACACTTAAGACCTTAGCTAGAGATAAAATCATTCTAACTCAGCTCATATTTGTTTCAAGTGACAGTCCTCAGCACCATCATCAATTTTACACCAATTTCAAGGACCAGTAGGAGTAATAGCTTCTGTTTCTTGACCACTGAAGAAAAGAAGTCCCATATTAAAATTTATCAAAACTATGAACTGCAGACATAAGGAGCCAAATATCTTACTTCAAAGATATTTGATAGATAATATATTACTGCARAACAATTTATTCTCCCTCTCTGTTTCTGATTGACGCTTTATTTCCTACTAGCATTGTTCTAGCTTTTTTYCAACGTATGCTTCACTGACAAGTCTGGACTCTGAAGTACTCACAGTGATCAGCGGAGACACAGCCGTTCCCTCTGGTAATGGCCTCCCTAACACAGGTCTGATACTTACACTGTGCTACTCTTAAGTGAAGATTAGTTGATGTAGCAGATGATTAGTAGTACTGCAAAACCTCTAACTAGGTAAATTATTAGTTAGCTGTTTGTGGGGGAGGGGGKTTGATTTTTTTCCTGAATTTTTAAAGTGGGCTTCCATTAGGCATGGTCTGGAATAACCAAAACATGAAACACGGTTCAGATTGATAAAAGTGCTGAAATCCTAAACCAAAGTAACATGCTTAGATTAGAAACATAAACATGCTTGTTCAAGAGGTTTTTGAATAGCAGAATCTTTCTTCTCTCAATTTAAAGTTCAGTTTTAGAAAAATAAAATAAGTTCTTTCATTCATTGTATGATATAAAATAAGCTTAGTAGCTCAAGTTCCATGGTAAGCTCAGAGAAGTATATAGAAAGCCATCACCACTAAACATCTAACAAAACTTGCAGGCACAGAGATGTAAAATTAATCACACTCAAAATATATTCTCGAGTGCAACAAGGGGAACTATTCGGAATTAAGAAATTTTCCACTGGTGCTTTAGTTGTTCTGTTGATAAATGCAGGATTTCTGGTTCACGAAACAACTAAATGCATAACAGCACAGACGTGATCATGTAAGAATAGCAGGGCTTGACCCTGTACTACTACAGGAAGTTTATCATAGACATAAAGGCTTGCGATCAAGCTCTGAATTCCTTAGCACAGGAAATGGTCTTCTCTGTGAGAGTGTACCTTCAGCTTGTAGAAGAACGCTGGAGCCAATGGACATGCTATGACGGCAATACATGTTACGGGAGCAAATACCTTACAATGTAATTACATTTAATACCTTAATATGTAATTCTTACAGGAGATAAAACCTCCCAGAACAGCCTGGGCTTCATATTTAAATACAAAAAAAACCCCAAAAATGTGATTTATAGTCATATGCTTACAGTGTATAAACATAACTGCCTTAAGAAGCTATTGCATACACACTTTTATGCAACTCACTCATTCAGTGCTCAACTTGCAACATTTTTTTAGAGTGGATGTTTTTGTGATTCTTTAAMTAAAATAAAACCATCAAGTTGCCTAAATATCATGCTAATACTGAGACACAGAAATATGTCTCAACTACTATCAGCATGAAAGAGTAAAAAGAAAGCAAAAAAGACCAAAAAAACCAAAGGAACAAAACATTTTTAAGTAGCCAGAATGCTTTTTGATTATCTGTTTGCATTCTGTATCAAAACCCAGTCACAAACAAGCAGAACTAATATATAAGTTGGGGCTTATCAGTTAAAATGTATGTTGGATATCTGATTAACAGAACAACATATGTCAGCTAATTAATAAAACTGCCAAAGAAAACAGTAAAGAAATAAATGCTGAAATGCAAAACATGTATTCTGAGAAAATTTTCCACCCAGTGTTTCCATCATGACATAAATTGGTATTGCTATATGAAGAATCACACTGTGAAATATCATAATCACTTCTGGTCTTTCCTACAGGCCAGCACTTAAATCTACTCTAAAATAGACACTCTCGTATATGGCATTGAAAAAGGCAACTACCTGAGTAAGAATTGTTTGTAGCCAGCAGATAACAAACAAAGGAAAAACAGTCTCTTCTTCCGTTCCACCCCTCCTCACAGAATCAAAGGGTTGGATACAATTCCTACATCCCTGACAGATAAGATTGAACAAGCTTTGGATTCATCTAGTAAATCCAGCAAAGAATATACAAGCAAACGTATAGAAAAAAGGCTGCTGTTGGCAAATTTGAAAGGTCCAAGTTCTTTCAGATCACAACTTGCAGAAAATCAATTTATATATGAATTTTTATTTTTCTTTTAAAACAACTCTGCAGTCAGATCAAGTCAAGCTTACCATCTGCTGCAGATAGAAATACAGCTATATTCAAGAATTACATTATAAAACTTCTTTGTAAACTTTACATGCAAGCTGTTCTTGTCAGAATTAAAGTCACTGTGATAATGCATCTTAATATTCAATCAGGCTTTAAATAAAGAGTGACAAAATTCCACATATGGATGACAGGCTGTTCTACAGTAAATATTTTTGTATTTATTGAGAAGGGGCTTATGGCAGTTTAGGACGTATTCCACCAGGCATATGAGTCTAAACTACTTACAGACTAATAAAACCAAGATAAAATCCCGGTTCTAAAATCCTCACCAAAATTTAGTTTTTAAATTAACTTGATCCTATTCCTATTCCTATTTTGTTATGTTTTTACTTCATCATTCACTTGAAAACTTTTCCCAGCTGGTGGCTGTTATAGAACGGAAGACCTTTAGTACCCTGTATTTTAAGCAAGGCTTTATTCCCAAGTGACGCTGAATGTATCTATGGAAGAGAAAAAGCAAATACAATGTCATTTTACCATTACAGCTCATCCTCTAAAGCAGAGTAAAAATTCTGCCACTTTTTAATGTAATTAAACTTGATAAGCCATTTCCAATATTCCTGCATCTGAGGGGATACAGTATAAAAAACCCTCAAAAGTTCCGTTTCCACATACTCATATATAAAATAAATCCTAATGCAGATAAATAATCTTACCCTGATGTTGGATCAACAGCTATGGCCTTAGGGTTATTAAGATCCAGCTCGATGAGGGTAATGCACACTGATCCATTCTGGTTGCAAACGAAGATCCTGTCACTGACGTGATCCACAAAGTAAAAATTCCCAGTGACCCAGTCGATTGCTATTTGCTGTACATCTGCCAAAAAAAAAAGGAAAGGAAAAAAAGCTCAGAAGTGCAATTGTAATACAAATAACCGAGCTGCTAGCTGCTTCACCAAGCAGATGCTCTACTCAGTTAAAGAGCTCAAGCTGTTTTTACATGTATTACATGGTATATAATAAGGAATCCAATTCTCAATACACAAATATTGGTTGGAGAGAATTTTTCCTTTCTAAGTACAGAAGTCTGATTGCATTCAACGGCATGAAAGATACACATTTGTTTGTAGTTCTCTTAAATATTTTAAATTTTGTCATTGTGAATTTTTTTTATGGTATATTCAGAAGCAACATCACTGAATGATGGTGCATCTGTGAAACAGGGATCTGGAACGCTGACGGTAGCAGATCGCAGTGGGAAGGCAGCCTCTGAAGCCACTCCAGTTTTGAAGTTAGTGTTCTAGGATGTCTGTTACACCGTGGGGATGCTACACTGATAAAGCTTATGAGACTTTATTAGTTACGTTTAAAGGGGACTAAAACCAGATAATAAATACTTCACAGAAATTCAAAAAACCTGTATGTAGATATGCATGTCTAAAGCCACTGTATGAAACAGCAAACGTGCATGTGCATGCATTCATTTTCATTTAAATTACTTTTTATTTGTAGTTCTGAGAAATCTGGATGCTGCCAGATTTCTGATTCAACTACCACAATAATGTCAAAGTCACTGTCTGCGTGACACTTATAGAGAGAAGTTTCTTAGCAATGATGCCAGCAGTTTTCCTTCTCGGGACACTAGGGTAGCTTCACATCTACCTAACACAAGTGTTTTAAAACAGTCAGTTCTTTTTCTTGTGGGGTCCTGGAACCACTTTTTGTAAATGTCTTCTAAATCCTGCATTTTTCTTATAAGTCAATCGACCTGTCCATAAATTGTCTTACTGTTATGGTAAGCAAAAGTATAAAGAAGCGCAAAGAACATAACTTTAACTAAGATTTCTTTACTTCCTATTCTCATTGACAGTGCTATATTGATACCATCCTGTAAGATTGAATTAGTTATTCTTAAATGAATAACTCAATAACAATATTTCCTGTTAAATATGTTCAATGTTAAATATTAATGATTTTTTGTTTTTAAAATGTATATTCATTATATTACAATGGTTTCAAAAYACTGCTAACATGACTTGCAATTCTTTCATGATGACAGAAGCCAGATGTAATAAAATAACATTTCACATAGCTGCTTTTTTTTTTGTTACTTTCAGTTTTCTCTATTTCTATCATCCTTCACAGGTTGAATTTTTAGGGTTTTTTCCCCCCAGTCCATCAAGAACCTGTTGCTACCATCACATACATGCTGCATCGGAGAATATAAAGTAAACTTGGTTCWGAAAAAAATTGTAGTCATTAAGTTTTTGACAATAACTGAGGGCTTATGGGTCATGCATTTGCTAAATACTTAAAACAGACATGGAGATCTACGCGTTGTCCTTCAAAGTGCAGGTAACATAAACAAGATTTACTCAATAAAATATCAGGAATAGCTTCCAGCTGTATTCCACCTCAGCCATCCCATTACACAGTTCACTGCTGTCTCTTCTATCTCAGATTTCTCCCCTTCCACTATTCATTTTCCTTTTAATTCAAAGCGAATATTATGCCTCTTCCCTTCTGATAGCTCCTATTACAAAGATATGCTGAGCCAGAATAAAGAAATGCTCCATTTAGTCCAGTATCCAACCTCCAGAGGAGGCCAATGTCAGGTGCACTATGAGGCATATGTGAGCACTAATATATTTTAGACAATAGGGAGCAAAAGGATTTTTTTTCCTTGTCCAAACAAAATATAGGACATGCTTTTAAAACGATCAGAAAAACTCTGTCCCTCTGGAAATCGGCAACAGTTTAAGCATTTTCAATGTGTCTGCTTTCCATTTTTAGAAGTAGGATTCATGGAATTAAAGGTTTATGGCTCACCAATTCAATGAGACTTTTGAAAATTGAACATAGGCTTCCATGTAAGAGAAGCAATTCTGAAAACATTATTTATAAAGAATGAAAGTTATAGAAGGGATTCAATTTTAAATATTTGTAGAAATAAAACTAGTAATTAAATTCCTGCAATGAGAGCTCTGGAAGATTGCTATACATTGAGAAGTGGATGAAAAGGAACAAGCTTAAGGAGCAGCCCGCTGGAGGAGGGTACTGTTTTCTTCTTAACGTGCAGGAAAAGTACCTATTTTTACATAAATGTGATATATACCTGAAAGGCATGTCACACATAGATTATTAGATCTCTTAACATAACAATACTCACATTTATAAAATGTTGGCTGTATTTTTTCCTTAGTTATTCATTAACATATCACAAGAAATGGCACTAAACAGGGGTTTTTATATGGAAAACAAGGATAATTAATTGAAGGTCATATTAGGGATAACCACTTGCATCAAATAGTTAAAACTGAGGTTGCTCAGCCATCCAGGAAAAGTGAGGCATCCAGAAGCAATTTCACACCATAACCTTTGCGTCAAAGGCTTCAAAAAGCATTGGTAGCTCTTAACACCAATTTACCTGATTTCCCTTCCCCAGCAGGTCGTCTTTGGGAAGGGCATGGAGGTACCAGCAGCACAGGCTATTTGAGAGACTTAGGCTCATTACAACTGCATTCCTTGTAAAGCTGTTCATTACAAAGCATGCTATGCTTAAAGACTTAATCACAGAGTTTCCAGAAAAAGAGCCACATTAATTCACATTTTTCTTCAGAAGTCTACTGCATGAAATGGAAGAGAGATCTCCCACTATGCAAAGAACACTCCTCTCAAAAATAGACCTTCTGGGGCAGTACATCACTGTAATCTAGTAATTAACCTGGACATTCAATGCACCGTAGCACCTGCATTTAACAGTTACAAACACGTTGTGTATTGTGGATACCATTGATGTGGTTTGGGTTTTGTCTTTTTGTACCATGCGCTTTGCAGTGAATTGGACACATCCAGTTTCTCACAAGAGAAGAAGTTTATAAAGAATTGTCCAAGTCCGCTCCCCCATAAAAAATATTGTATTATATAATTATATTATATATAAAAATCCACTTAGCTAGCAGATAACAGTTTTTATGAATCAAACTTTTAATCTCTATGGTTTCGCTAGCAGCTATGCATTAAACTGCTTTGAATGGCTCTCCAGTTATCACGCAAGTTGAATGCACTGTATACCATAGAGATAAGGTTTTGGTTGCATTGGGGACTTTTCAAATATATATAACTTCTTGTACTCAAGAAGTTACTGAATTCATTTCATGCCTATTTCTGGATTCATATATTAAAACCCAACATGTACAGATGTCTAGTCCACTCACATCTTTAAAGTAATGAATCTTTTTTTCTTTCATCCACACAGTTTCAGAAGTCTCTGAAAAGAAATGCCTCCCCTTGAAAACACACATACAATCTTGTATATATTTTTGAGGGTTTTTCCTATATTAAGAACAGTTTCCTTGGAGCATTTCTGCCAAATGTGATCATCCTTCCTTTATTACTTTCTAAAAACTAGGATTTCCTCTTAAGGACTTCATAAAGAATAGTTCAGAAATCATACAGTCTAAATTCTACTCTAGTTAATGACATTATGTAGACTGTAGGCACTACCAAAAGTGTGGCTAGAAGTATACTTTTTCTATTTTTTTAAACACACAAATATTATTATACCTTTAGAGAAAATAGCAGTTTTATATGAAGGTGGCTAAAACTTCAAAGGGTACTGGAAATACATGGCCAAAATATAGTTTATGAAAATCAGAGCCATATTGAATGACTGTCTTCTTTCACTTTAATTTTCAAACATATATCTCGTACTGTATGCATTACTACTTTTATTTCGATTTCAAATCAAGACTTGCACAAGAAGACTTCAGTTAACAGAAGAGAGGGAAAAGCAGCGCCATATTCTTGTATTTATACTACTGTTGTAATCGAGGATTCAGCAGACATACTGCCTATTATAATCAATATTATGTTAACAGATTTCATTTTTTCCAGATGTTGAAGAAAGACTAGAAACAGAAAAATTAGCAAACTTTCTCCATTTATACACTTCAGTAAAAGGAGTCCTTGTTTTTAATGTGAGAAATGATCTAAGCAAACTACTCGGTGGAACTCATAGTAGTTGAAGTCTTTTTTAGAAACTTCTGAGTGAACTGGGGAATGATTTTGGATGAAGCATAATTAAAACTAAAAATGCTCAGTGCACTCTCCATATGCTTCTGGTTAATAATGAAAGAGATAGACAACCTCTCTCTATTTTAAGGGAAAGAACTTAGCTTCTACTGCCTTATATACTTAAAATTTTCCTTGCTCTGAACATGACTGCAATGAGGACTGCCTAAAGGAACCTGGAAATCTACTCAAGACTCAAGGTGCAACAATTTCATTGACAGTTACTATGGGGAATTAGAACCATGATTTGTTCTCTCTCTTTGGGCATGGTTTTGGACCTTTTTTTTTATATATGTATATAGCAATTCAGTATTGATTTCTTGCTTGCATTTTCCCAAAATTAATGTCTATATTTGAACATGCTTAAAAATAATCTTTATTTTTGTCACAAAATGTTTTTTTTTTTTTTTCTTTTGCAAAAGTTGATCTTAAAGGAAGAAGTATTTTGATTTACCCAAAAAGCTAAGATAAAAAAAGGTACTGATTTTTTCTCCATAACCCATATACATCTCTTCTGAATGAATATAATAACCAGACTTCCACACCGAAAGTATTCTGGTCATGCTTGGGGGAGATGAGAGAAGGGGAAGTGGTTTAAAAAGTAGTGGTTGTATCTTCAATAAAAGAGCATGGGTGGGCAGGTACCCTGACTCCCCATGATTGCAGCCTCGAAACCACAGTTGCGGGGAGGGAAGTGTTCGCTACTCCTACTGCACCAAAACATCAAGTGTTTATTGTATAGAAATCTTTCCACTTTGCAGAGAGCAGCTGGGCATTGTCACAGGTAGTCAGGTCTGCTAAGAGTCACTTGTTTAATTTATTCTATTATACAAGCAGGGTAGTTCTGAGGATTGTGCAACAGTTGTTTGGACGGTTGGCCATATGCTAGGGGAATAAACGCTTCGGAGAAGCAAGAGAGGATCGCTGTAATAAAACTTTCAGGAGCTTAACATTTCTGTAACGAGCATCCTAACACATGGAAGATGTCAGTATAGTCCCTAACTATATTGCACTATAGTCCCTAGTGCAATATAGGAGTGCAAGGGTGGTACAGCTCAAGTGCCTCATGCCAGGAAGAGTCACCTTCTGGTCCCTCTTTCCCCAAAGGCCAGGACAACAGATCTGCAGATCTCCTAGGCGTGCTCACACCCGCTTACTCTACAACCTGTTTGYGTCCGGGGCTCACTTTCATAAACCAGCCTGGAGTAAGTAAGAGTTTGCTTCACTGTATTTTGACTAAGGAAGCATCTCCTGCTTCCTGCTGAGTCAAAAGCGGCGAGACAGAAACAAAGGTAAAAAAAAAGATTAATCTGGAAGCCAAAACCATGAAAAATGAGATAACATAAAAAATAAGTAAAAATGGGACAACATATTTGAGACATTTTGCCTTTCCCTATGTTTTCTCAATCTTCAGGGTGTATTTTTTTCACATATATGCATTTTACTTCTCCATGACTAGAAAGCTGCTTTAATTTTTTGACTGAAAGCTGAGATTTTAGCAGGTGAGGCTTTGTGAATTGTGTAAGCTAGGTAAATGATAAAAGTGCAACATGGACAGACCTGTTTAGTTTAATTTACTATCTATTTAGAAAAAAGAGATAAAATTATGTATTTGCAAAGAAACCAAGAAATTTTATTCCAAAGAAGAGCAAGCAGCTTAGGGATAGGCTTTTTGCCTCCACCTGAGTAAAAGGACAAGTTTTGAGTTACAAGACAAACAGTAGCAAGCCTTTCTTTTTCTAGAATAGCCAGTAGTGGTGACACCAGGTAAATGGTAGTTAAAACACGCTTAGACAGGCTGTGAAATCTTGCAGAAGCACTGACTTTGCTGTGCCACTCTTCTGAGAGTAATGTTACTAATTAGCAGCCCAGACAACCTTATACTGACATGGTGGCTTGGGAAAGTTAAGCTGGCATAGATTTTTCTGTGCCCCTTCTACTGACAGCAATTTGCCGTAATTATGTCTGCCATGCCATTTACAAAATATGATTTTTATGAAAATGTCACCATTCAATAAGTTAGACACACTGGTGTCTAAACTTTTAACAGCCATGTCCTGAGTGATTATTGCATATGTTTAAAAATGAAAAAGCAAATGAAAAATATCCATCTTTTCCAAATGACTCATCCTCAAATATCTAATTCCTTTGAATTAAATGAGCCTTCTCAGATACTGTTTGTAAAGAGTATAATGCAAAACCTAAAMCATACTAAATTTAAATAAGCACTTTAAAGCATCCAGACTTCAAGTTCCTCAAACGAAAAGAAAGCTTTTCCTCTTGTTTGCTGAGTAACATAATTTAAATTTCAATAAATTGGGTTATTGTCGAAAACACAGTTGGTGTTCTTCCAACGCTACAGGATATTAGAAGATACTGCTTTAAAAACCTATAAATGTGAACATTTAGACAATAGCAGTTTCCCCAAGCTGAAGAGTTTTCAAAAATATGAGCCTAATCTAAATATTATGAATACTTAATGAAAGCATCCTGATAGCTCACGAAGACACCTAGTCTCYCAGAGACGTAGTCTATCCAGTCAGAGATTCAAGCATTCAGCTTCCAACTAGGTACAGAAGAGAACACGTTTAGGGACTTGTTCCATGTGGGCATCTCTCTTTCTGTTCAAAATCAGACTTTTATCCTTCTACTGGATGCAGCCCACTTACCAAGAAGAGAAGATCCAATGCCTGAAACTTCACATGATTTAGGAGTTTCTAAAATTAGCAGTTCCATACCTTTCAAAGGACTCCATGAAGACCATGACACAGTCTGGCCTATAAGATCCCTGTCACTCCTCACATCTATGAATTAATATGTGAGCACTGATGATAAGATATGGTCATACAAGCCAGTTTTGGGGCCTCTAAAGCAGTACAGCAGATATAGCTATGTAAGTTTGCTGCTCAGCTCAAAATACAATCTTAGCCCACCCGGTGGCCCTGTTCTACCTACATCTTGCCTTGCAATAGTCCTGTTGTACACTTCTATTTTTACAGAAGCTAGACATTTTCAGGTTTTTTATGGCTTAGTTTCTTAGGCCGCTATGAGGCATGTTACTACAGATGGAAGTCAGGCAACGGTTATTAAGACAGATGTGCTATAGTACATTGGCTGAGGTTGAAGATTGAGTAGGTACTGAGAGAGGAATGCAGGTTTAACGATAAACTTCTTCATCCCATTGGGAACCCAGGGATCTACAGAACAACAACAACAAAAAAATCACATCTTCCACTTCTAACAAATCCCTCTGTTTACAGAGCATTCAGAGAAAACGTGATGATGGTGGACCCCAGGTATGCTTGGGTTTGTGTGTTTGCCAGGAATTTTAAAGCAGGGTAGCAAAATCTGGTCCTAAATTTTTTAGCATATTTCTTCTTTTACTCGTGTTATAGAATGAGTCTACCACACAATGCATCAAGTTTCTGGAATGAGTTAAATGAGTGAAGTTTTCTGTACTGGGTCTTGAGTCACAGAGTTGGCTGTGATGCCAACAGATTAAACGAGCAAGGAAAAAGTGTGAAACAATGAAATAAGGGCCTTATGAATGGCCCTATCTTTTAATCTTGAGTATTATGATTTTTATAAGGAGTGAATTTTCTGACATCAATCTCATGTCAGAAACAAGTAAGAATAGTCGAAAACTGTAACGCTTCTAATTTCTGCGTTACTGAGTTTCAAACACATTGCCCAGTGATTGTAAACTTGTAATGGGGTCCCAGTAGCCTACATACATGCTGAACAATAAAGACAGATTTATAGAGGTACAYGGCTATAACAGTCTCTTTTTTTTTTAACTGCACATTCAAAAGCTTCTTATAAATCTGCTGAGACTGTAAATCAAACCCAGCTATTTACTTCAAAGCAGTTAAGTCATCCACTGTTAAAATTAAAGCATAATTCAGCYACAATAGGCATCCCATCAAGCATGTGGACTAAGAGAACTGCTGTGGGGAAAACAATGTGGCTACATTAGGCTGTATCACTTGCCTCGTTTAACCACCTTCCATCAAAGGCAAAAGTCTGCAACCTTCCACCTTCCTAGGACTGCCTGCCGCACATATTATGAACTTCATAAACCATTGTCACACAAAAATAATGTCACTTAAACATTTTCCCATAAAGACGCTAAGCAGTAGATTATTATAATTTTAAAGATACATCAATAAAATATGGAGTTACTTTTGCAATACAAAGTATTTAAGGAAAATGACTTCCAGAGAAAGTTTGAACCATTTAATACCAGAGGTAGGCAATGGTGCTTTAAGGAATGCTTTTKGGGGGGATAAGGTAGAAGTAAATTATCTTCGTCAGCTCTTAAAGACAGGCTTAGGGAACRAAGGAAACTCATATCGCACATTTTTTGTAGAAGGTAACATTTGGCAGACAGCACTGGTTCACAGAATCTGGAGTATGCTGTAGTTTCTTGCAGGTAAAATGCAGGTCATAATTTTGTAGGATAATTTCATTTTGAGCCCACCATAGTTGCTATTAGCAGTATATGGTCTAGACAATATGAATATGCAGTACATGACATGACCTAGTGCTATAAATCAATCTGTTTCTTTTCCCCAAAGGGCATTATTACATTCAATTTTAATCAGAAGGTAATACTGACCATAGAGTATTTCATTCTGATATATAGATATATTCATATTGGGCACAAAAGTCTTTATCTTCATCTCAAACATATTAGGGGAAAAGGAGAAGACATTACACTTTCCAAAAAAATTTTTTGCTAAAATAAATTTTATTACAGAACTTGCTTATAATATAATTAAAATCTGCATATGGAGTCCAATTTAAATCCAGCTTGAGAATTACGACTTAGAGAATACTAGAAAATTTAAAATTATCTTCAATTATAAAAAATATAACCTGCACAGTTAGCAAACATAAACCTCATTGTTCCACATAATATCTCTGAAACAAAACCATATCATGCACCTTACTAGATGAGATAGCCTCTTTTTTTTAGGGTTGCTAAGGAAAGAAAAAGAAATTGCTTCGTATATTAAAGGACATTAAGCTGGTTTCTTCATCGTTTTCCCTCCCTCTAACAGAGGAATCACTGTCACCACCTGATGCCATCAGCATGCTTGTATTTCTGCCAAATGCTCAAAGCCACTGTACAGCACCCACTAACGTCACTTGCCTCATATTATACTTTGAGCAAAATGAACAAATAAACCCCTTCACGTCTATGAACGCTGACTGCCAATGGACTGTAACAAAAGCATACTCATGTAATCATTACCTCATCCTCCCTTTCTTCCTATCTGTCCTTTTCTTTTTTTCATCCGTTTATTATATCTTTTCACTATCAAAATAGTAATCTTTGAGGAGAAGACTGTTATTCATTATATGTGACCAACAAAGCAGACAATGGCCCAGACTTAAAATACAGGCATCACTGATGCACTTAAAAAAAAAGTTATTTTTTCTTGCTAACTTATTTCCAGTAACGCAAGAAATAAAAATAAAACATGGGTTTAGAGTTATGCATTAATTATTTTTCTATCCATTTGCAACCAGGCATCAGGACACTGCTTTTTTTTTGTTTATTTATTTCTATCATCATCACTACAGTGGTGGGATCCAAGTATTGGTCTACATAAGCATTATTTTAAAATGGAATACCACCATAGATTCCATTAAAAAATCTCATAAACCACTCAAATAGCTGTTGCTTCCAGTAATATGGCTCAAACCCAATGCTCTTATATTTGCAGAACTTGAACTTTGCTTTCAGAAAGCTTCCAGCCCTTTCCAAAAGTAGCCACTTTAGAAAGATATGAGGCCATAATCCCACCCCTTCTCCACTACAGAAGTCTTGTGTACTTTGTGCTAACTCCTTCTACCTTGTGTATCCCCTATCATTTTAGCATTTCAGTTTTTAAACCTCACAGCATCCCTATGCCATATGGAAATACTGTTATTCTCATTTTACATTTAGAGGGGAAAAGACAAGATTACTTGTTAAATGTCATCCTGTAAGTCTTGGGAAAAACAGTGGTCTCCTGACTACCAGCATATTGCCTTTCTTCCTAAATCACTCCTGCTTTCATGTAAACAGTAAAAAGAATTTGTCCCAACACTTGCAAAGAAATACAGAGGAGAGACATGAATATGTGTTGCATCCCTCCTCCAGGTCCCCTCTGTAACGTATGCTCTTGTCTTCCTTGTAGTAATTTTTTGTGCCTACCCTAATGTTAAATTACTTGTGCGGTGAGTGATCCCACAGGCAGCAAGATACACGGTGTTAACGCTCTCTGTGTTTAAGAGTGGAGCAGGGGCACGGCACTGGGTGCTGCCCAGGCTCTGCCTTCACCTTACCCTGCATCCTTCCAGCCAGCAGTCCGCTCTGCCTTGCACGAGGCTCTCCAGACAATTTGACAGTTCATGCAGAAGCGTATTTCAATTCTTTTCAGAGCAGCTATCTTCAAATCTTTTTTGCTCAGTCTACTTTATGAAAGAATAATTGTCTGTCCAAGTATATGTTTGCAAAAGGAAAAAACCCAAAACCTCAAACTGTGACCAGTTATTTTGGAAGATGCAGAACATGGTTTACAGTGCGGTCACAGACTGTTATAAAATATGTTTTTCCACTACTTCATCTTACTTGAGTCACCTTTTCCCAATGGGTTCATTTCTGAAGCGAATGCAGTGGTTATGACTATTTAAAACAAATCTGAATTTTGCAACCAGTTGAACAGACTCAATGACTAACCAGTATATCCTCCAAAGAGTCTTAAAATGAAAATACATATTTTCAGTATATCCATAACTAGAAGAGAAACAGCACTGATCTTTTAAACACATTAYATTTATCTCCTTATATATAAATATAAAAATACTCCTCCATATTAAAAAATGGAATCATATACTTAAGTAAAATAGCAATATACGACACGCAAGCAAGTCCAAAAATGCCAGAAAGAGCGAGAGTCTCTGGAAATGCAAATTGTGGCAACTATCCCCACACACTCCTCAATCAGCTCAAGCTTTTTGCTTATATAGTGTGACAGAGATTTTATGCAATTACACATGCAAAGACTATCCAAACTTTATCATCAGCACAAGAACTGTCATGGTGAATGCCTAACCCAACACATCAAACTGCAGCTGTTCTGTGACATGTTGATAAAATGCAGGGCTTCAGCTTTGCGCAAACAGACCAACCCTTTTGCATATTCTGTCCTTCTCTTCTCATTTAATTACTTACAATGATTAAAACGCTTTTTTCCAGAACTAATAAATTTATATAGCGTAAGCCTGGCTTTAGCAAAAGTGATTTACTCTGCTTAAAAGATTTGTTACATGTAATTTTTTAATTTCAGAATAAGTGCTTCACTAAAACCACCATTAAAAATTGTAAAGCCAACCCAAGATTTTATTTTATTTAACCTAACTGACAAATAGTGAGAAGGCTAGGATTTGTTCTTCCATTTTATTTATTTCATAAAACTGACATGATCCATAAGGTTTTCAGCATTTCGGGTTCTACTCCAAAGGTGAAGTCAAAAGAAAGTTTTAAATCAAATTTCTTTCATACTAAGTAGAAATCCACAACGTAAGTTTTGTGGATTGAGAAGACAAAAATATTTCTATGAACGGGAGACAATACTGTTTGAGCTAGCCATTGCTTCTGCCATTCAAAGAAGTTAAAAACTGAAAAAAAAAATCATAATATTAAACCCCCAAATCAGATGGTGGTTTTAATTTGCCATGTCCACCATAGTGCGAAAATAATAATCCTAGTTTTATCAACTTTTGCAAACATGCAATTCCTCTTTCTGTAAGAGCTCCCGATAAAGTACTAAGAGCAAGGCCTTTATTTTATTCTGAGCCATACGAAGTCTTTGGTGTGTCTCCGTCATAAACTACAGTACAGCACAGAAACACCCAGGCTATCGTGAGCACTGACAGCAGACTAGCCCAGAGCCTGAAGTGATATAGCTCATATAATTTCTTAAAAAGCAGTGACAAAGATGCTGCAACTGTTTTGTATTTTATCAGATATGTAGCTTCTGATTTCAGCTTTACTTGGATTAATGCAATTTCTTATTCATTTATGAAAAGCATGATCTTTATTTACCCTTTTCCCTGTAGCAATACAATGCATTAGATCAAATTATGAGTTGCAAAACACAACAATGAGTAGAGGCCACCAGCTAGATCACAACTCGTAATACTTGTGTTTTTATTTGAATACTCTTTTCATTGCATAAGATCTGTAAGCAGATTTTTTTTCTTCCTCCTGCTTCCCCAAAAACATACAGCAGGCAGGGGTTTTGTATTACTATGCATCTGATATAGAAGGGCAAAGTCATAGTACATGTGATTAAGTCCCTAACTAACAGGCGTTGTGCCAATTCACTACCAGTCACTCCACTGACGTCCTGTAGACTCAGTTCTGTATATAGCAGATACAGCACAGTGCATTCCTAAAAATTCTCAGGCTCTTTGCTGAAAACATACTGTTTCCTTACGGTTTTAGCTATTGGATAAATCTCTACCTGGGATGGACTTTGGTCTGTAATTGCTCAAGTGCCTCATAACTGGTACCATATTTTAGCATCAAAATATGATACCAGTTATGATGTTTGATATAAACAAACAGTCTTTTGGGTTTATGGTTTTTCTTATGTCTCTTTCTTTCTTATAAAGACAAAAGTACTTTTGAAGAAGCCACAGGCTTTTCTTTTTTATTTTTATTGCAAGGTTGGTGCAACTTGTGTTTTATGATCTGTATCTCAGAGAAAAGACTTTAGGAGGCAGAAGAACTAATTTTAGTGACATGATCCAAAGTACATTATGTAAAAATAAAGGTTTCTTGACTTCTTCGGTTGACTTTAGTCGGGTTTTTTGGATGAAGTCTGAATGAAATGTTTGCATTAATAAATTAATATCTGGAAGTAAGTGGCAAATTTGCTGTCAATTAGTCTAATTGAAGCAAACTTGATTAGCATTGTATGTGACATGAATTTACAAAGAAATATCTCCACTTTGGAAGAAAACCACTAGCTATATCATAAAAAATGTGAAATTTATAAATAAAATAATAAAGTACCAGTAGAAAATGAAAAAAGTTCATGCATATATAATTAGTTGATGGTATCTAATACTAAAATATTAATCAGATATTTTATTGCCATTGAAGACAGTTTCTAAGAGTGTGCACCTGAAGCCTCAAGTTCATAAGCAACTTTACTGAAATGGGCAGGTTACAACTATGTCTCCTATATATCTCCTATATACATCTCCTTCCTTAGAAGAAAAGCAGAAGACAAGCTTCTGTGAATACTGAGGACATCTCAAGAGCCTGAAAGCTGTAGCATAAAGAGTAGAGGACTTTTAACAATTACTGTAGCTATACAGTTGCTAAGATCCTGCATAGGATCAGAAGGGGGTACAAGTTTTGGTTGTAAAAGGCAACAGAATTCTGTTCTTGTTTCATTTGCAGCATGTTACAAAAAAAAAGGACTTTCTGGTTTCAGCAGACAGCAAAGAAACTACTCAACCAGCACTGGAATCAGAGGAACGAGGGAGCATCTTTCCTGATCTCTGAGAAGGCTGTGCTGTGCAAATGTCTGCGTCTCCCTGGACATTTGCCCATTATTGAAGTCCACAATGAATTTACAGAAGCAGAACAAGTTCAGTTTTTGTGAAAATCATATTGCAAAGAACAGCTCCAGTGGCTACCAAGTAAAAACCAAAATGAAGCCAACATACTGCATATGGATGTCAAAGGCTTATGGGAAAATGTGTATCTAATCCTGTAAAACATGCATTATTTAATTCCACATTTCAGAAAAAAAAAATTACTTGTGGGTTATTTTTCTCTTTTTACTGACATTTCATTATTCTTGTATCTGGGGATATAAATGCATTTGCAAAATATTCACTACAAAACTGTGCATTTTATATTTGCGGCAACCTAGTTATCTATACATTAGAGCTTTACAGCCCCCACAATTATTCTATTTGATCCTCAAAACCTTGTTAACAAAATACAAATGTAACTGTTTTGCAAGCAGTATAATAATTCAATTTAACAGAGAAGAAGAGTCCCTCAGCATCATGCCTGATAAAGATAAATTTACCTGATTACTGACAAAGTGTCTATTTTTTATTTACAAAATCCTTCTGCTACTGTGGGAGATAGCCCGCCTGCTCTTGGATTTCCTTCCTGGTGCAACAGCTTTTCTATCAAGGAGGAGTTGGGATGTAAGGAAGACACACAAAAGCTACAGTCATGTCACACTGTTAGGACAATAATGAAGCTAATTAAGATGGAAGTCCAAAAATGGTCAGCTAGGAAGCTGACAAATCGGGAGAAAAAGGAATCTGACAATGCAGCACTGAGAATAAGGACATGAAGAGATGTAGGCTTTGCAGAGACAGCATTCAGGAGACTGTCCCAGGCAGAGCCTAGGAGTTCAGAGGAGGTGGCGAGGGGAAGCAATCACAAATTTGCACTGAGAAATGCCATTGAGATAAGACATTTTATTTTCTGTATTCAGTCTGAGAATTAACTGTCCAGGGCATGACTACTGAAAAGCATATAGAAAGAAAATAGCCAGCACACCAGCTTTGCTAAGAACAGACGCAGGGTTTGACTGGCTGGAAAGCTGCCTGGCGGAAAAGGACCTGGGGGTGCAGGTTGACAGCCGGCTGAATATGAGCCAGCAGTGTGCCCAGGTGGGCAAGAAGGCCAATGGCATCCTGGCTTGTATCAGAAATAGTGTGGCCAGCAGGAGTAGGGAAGTGATCGTCCCCCTGTACTTGGTACTTGTGAGGCCCCACCTTGAATATTGTGTTCAGTTTTGGGCCCCTCACTACAAGAAGGACATTGAGGTGCTGGAGCGTGTCCAGAGAAGGGCAACAAAGCTGGTGAAGGGTCTGGAGCACAAGTCTTATGAGGAATGGCTGAGGGAACTGGGGTTGTTTAGCCTGGAGAAGAGGAGGCTCAGGGGAGACCTTATCGCTCTCTACAATGACCTGAAAGGAGGTTGTAGCGAGGTAGGAGTCGGTCTCTTCTCCCAAGTAACAAGTGATAGGACAAGAAGAAACAGACTCAAGTTGCACCAGGGGAGGTTTAGATTGGCTATTAGGAAAAATTTCTTCCCCAAAGGGTTGTCAAGCATTGGAACAGGCTGCCCAGGGAAGTGGTTGAGTCCCCATCCCCGGAGGTATTTAAAAGACGTGTAGATGTGGTGCTTAGGGACATGGTTTAGTGGTGGACTTGGCAGTGCTAGGTTAACGGTTGGACTTGATGATCTTAAAGGTCTTTTCCAACCTAAATGGTTCTATGATTCTATGATTCTATGACTGATCTCAATGAAAGATCAATTATGGAAGCTGGATAAGTAACAAAGCTTGAAGAAATAGTAGTATTACATCTTTGAATGACTGAAAAATTCCACTCTTGGCAATTAACAAGCAGTTAATAAATAGCTCTTGTGTCAAAAAGGATTAAGTGCAGGTAACCTAACTTTGGAGGGAAATGCCACCAATTCAGAGCATCTGCCATGGAAGCTTGTGCCTCAAAACAGCATAATGCAATGTTACAGGGACAATACTCAAGCCGGTAGCACAATCCTCAAGTCAAATTGAATGGAGTGTATCCAAAAGATGCACCAAAAGCAGATAGATCCTTCACAGCTAACATTTAGAAGCTCCTAATATATGCAAAGCCCCTTATATTTCTGATATACAGATTATATCTTAACTTTTGTGGAAACACCATCAAGCATTGAGATATACACCCAAATATAAGAATATTATTCATAAAAAAAAGATAATGGATTTGCAATACCCACCATGGTCAAAGGATGAGATCCAACTGATCGTGCTTGTTGGAACAGAAAGGTTGAATGAAAAGATAGGAACTACCCTTATTCTTCTAGTAAATCTGATGATCATCAAAAAAGCTATGTATAACCAATAATCAGAAAAGACTAGCCAGGAGCTAAAGATAGGAGCACACTGATAAAAGGAAGTTTCTGTACAGGCCTGAGTCTCCAAAGGAGTCTTGTCATTGCAGGGGGCAGAAAAACTGTACACAAAAGGACAATTATCAGATAGCATTGTTTCCTGCACTAAATAAAAGTCCATACTGCACCAGGAAAGCACCTCATCAAGGCTGTATCAAATACTGGATCAAAAGTTCCGTAAGTCCAGATATACCAGAATAAGGAATGAATGTACGGACAGATGCAAAGATGATGCAAAGAAAACATTTCCCATATTAGGCCATGAATTATGGACATCCAACTAAAGATTTGGACTTGTGGCTGCTCTGAAGGGGAACAGGTAAAAGCACATGGAAATTAAAACAAAATGTAAACATGGAAACACATGAAAATCCCAAGAGACATTCAGGAAGACATGAGGGAAGACTCAGGAAAGATACAGTCTTACACATATGACAGTGATGGACCCATGTAACTACCTAAGATGAGGGCCAAACCTGGTTCCCCATTAAGCATCACCAAGTTCCACAGCAGTGGTCTGTGCTGGAACCTGTGTGAGGTAACATCCACAAGTCACCTGGAAGAAGACATGAATAACAAGGTGATAAAGTCCAATAATAAAAATAAGGTTTCCAGAATAGTAAAGAGGAGGGTCAGCTTTGAAGAACTGCAGTACCTCAGGAGACCGAGTAAAAGGCAGTAAAAGGAGATCGGAAATTCAAGCTGAATAAACATGAAATTCATGAGAAAAGTGTCCTAGTTTTGTATATTTAATGATGGCTCTGTCTAGAGCACTTAAGAATGAGATATTGACACTATAAAAAAAAAAAAAAAAAAAAAACAAAAAAAAAAAAAAAAAA
>JAYKAV010003317.1:76460-157795 GCA_035582835.1 Phoebastria nigripes
AAAAAAAAAAACAAAAAACCCCGTTGGACAAAGTAAGAAAGGTCACTATCCCAGAAACAGCATTTGTCCAGTCTTCCCAGAAATGCAAGAACAGCAATGCAAGATCAGTCAGGGCTCTAGGAGTGCCAAGTGGATGCCATATACAGGACAGGTATGCTGTGATATTTCTTTAGGATACTCTTCTCGCATCCCATTCTGGCTCCCATTACTGTATCAGATGCTCTGAACACTACTAAAGTTCCATTTGAGGTGTAAATGACCTTTGACATGAAGCCGCCTCATTTCTGTTCATCTTCTAGGACGTCTGTAAGCATGGGCTGTCCATCACAGAAGAAAAAGAAAAATCACATTCTACAACTATATGACAGCTTATAACGCCTGTCTGGAGACAAACTCAGGGTAGACTTTATGTAGGAATAAACACCTCCCCCCAGATCTTCACAGTTGTTCTCCTCCTAAGTAAGCCAAACTTTGCTTTGATTTCTCATGAATATTCACAGGATGGTTGCTGACAGAAGCCCCATCCCTACTGCTTAGTGTTTCCTTCAATGATTGAGCCTCATCAATGCCAAGCTAAATGATTGTAGCTATTCTGAACACAGCACTAGTAGTTGTGGTTAATCACTACTAGGAAGTGTTTTAGGTCAGGGGGTGGGGCAGCAATTAGGGGGACCAAAACCATGGAAGAAAACAGGAATGTAACCAAACAGACACTGTTGGATCCTGGTCAAATCCTCTGGGCTCCCTGTCTGATGGTCTTCACAGTAACCACATCCAAAAAGTGCGAGAGCCAAAAAGTCAGCTTTGTCTTGTGCTTGTGAGGGCAAGGAGAAGGTGCTGGGTTCCACAAGCAGAGAGACAAATACTTCTCCCCACCCACCGGAGACTACTGACCCTCCATGCCCATCACCTGTTTCCAACCTTGGAGCGACTCTTCCCCTGTGCTGTGGTAGGGCACGCTAGGGAAGGCAGCTAGATTAAAACTGAATTAGTACGGAAGAAGCAAGATGTTTCTTTTCATCCAGATCGGTCCTTTACAAGCACATCTGCCAACAGAAAAGCCTGTGTGCCTTCCAAGGCGAGGTAGGATCAACTGTCTGGAGGTATAAAACACCACAAGGTGGCAAAGCTAAACACAAGCATTGCAGGATTTGTACTGGTGTACTGTGATAACTGAATGCCAAGAAAACCTGAATCAAATATCAGCCAAGCAGAAAATATCATGCTCTGAAGCATCATCCCAGAAGAGATTTTGTTATATTCTGCAGAAGAATAGTGGCTAAACCCCAGGCTGTGCTGCCTGGTACTTGTTTGGAGAGCATGTAAGGTGCTTGGTACTTGTAATGATGAAGACACGAAATGCCTATTAAAATGAGGAAGAAGGAGATTCTGTTATCCAGAAGATGCTGCTCTTGCCACCCCCCCCACTCCAACACACAAAAGCATTAGTATAAGATTGCACATCATGGCTTTGGAGGGGCAGAAAATTGTGAGAGATTTTCCACCTTCGTGCCATTAAAAAGAATTTTTGCTAGTTTGGTCCTAGAGGTAGCACTTTACATAAATGATTGTTCCTGGAAGTCTTGCTCTACTAACTGGAAGTGGACTGTGAACTAGTGTAAAGTGTCAAGAAGCATGCCTGTTATTATGGGCAGTGGTTGCACAAGCCTGCCTTATATGGGAATCTTCCCTGAAAGCCTATTTGGCTCCGACACTGTCTGCATAAATCTTTCCAAGAGGAAATTTTCCAGCTTCTCTTCCAAAAACTTCTAGGTCTTAAAAAGACAAAGATGAAACAACATGCCAATCTCTGGCCTTGGCTAAGACAAGAATGCCTGTGCTGACATTACCATGCCTACAGAAACCTATCCTTATTTAAAAGGATAAACCTATCTAACAAAACCTATCCATGATATAATAAATTTTACAAGCCTGAAACTAGCTTAATAACTAAGCACAAGGAATGCCATCACTGGAGTTGCACCCCGTTCTCCCGCAGCAAGAGACACCCGAGTGCAGGATCAGCCTCTCCGCCTTCTTTACCCTTATGCAGAATAAGGTACAGATGCAGACCAAGTTCAACACTGCTCTTCAAAGAAATCTGGTTGTATCCACCTGGGCCACATACATACCAAAATGAAGTCATATTGGACTGTCTTTTGAGGGAGAATGCTAGACGCTAAAGGACTGTAATTTCTCTTCTTCTGTGAATCCAAATCGTATGCTCACTACTAGAGCTGGTACTATATGACCTATCATGAAAACAAAGTCATTTTCATAGTCTCTGCTTTCCTAAATGTAGTCTTTCATCTTAAAATATGATCTACATTCTTTGTTCCTAACTACAAGACTTACTTGCCTTCACTAAAGCAAACACTTCGAATAAGTCCACTTCAAGCAGTCCCAATCACTTTGGATAACTGACTTTTCAACCATTTTTTGTGTCATATGCAGATAACATGTTTTCTTCCACTAACAAAAAGAACAGATTAGAAAACTGGGATAAAAAAAAAAAAAAAATCAACATTCCACAAACACTGCTAAGAACACTTTTTCTTTTTTTTTTTTCTATTGCTTCTAGGAATATTCTCTTTCTGGTTACACACAAACACACAAAAAAAGTTTCCTATGAAGAACAGACCTTCCATTTTATGTGAGTAACGCTATGGGCATGACTGTTTATTTGGCTTGAGCTGCCAGAGAATGCAATTGCACTTGAAAATGCTCAGGCTGAAATTGTTGACAAAGAGTTAAAATGAATTAATTTGCCTCATCAGATGTAGTGCTATATAATGAAGAGAAATAGCAGAAGTCATCTGATGGGTAACAGAAGGTGGAGGGAAGAAAAGGAAGAATGTAAAATTAAAAGTCAATTTTGCAGTAGCCACACAATGACCTATACATGTGTGCAGTCATATATAATAGATACAATAACACCAGACTCCTGCCATGTCCTTGCAGACATAACTCCAGATATATGTCTGATGAGAAGATATTAATCAGGCGGATAATTTCTACATTGAGTACTGGAAAAAAAAAAAACAACCAACAAATGTGCAACAGATGAGTTCTGACTGAACCTTTGGAAGTTATTATTCCCATAAGGAGCAGCATGTTGTCCGTGCTGTCTTGTGCCTCAGATGCACCAATGAACCAGTCTGTTGAGACCATTCACTGCAGAGCTGTGAGCAGGAGCGGGACAAAAGCAGCTTTAACACTACTTGTCCCTCTGAGAAGGCATGCCCAGACCATGGGGATTGATGCTGCTCCACTGCAGCAACCCAAGAAGAGCGTCTGTGGATGTGTGCGCCTGGGAAAAACACCACCGCAGCTAAATCTGCTAGATTTTGTCAGTCAGAGCTCCAAACCTGACTCCAAGCAATGTTTCTCTAACTCTCTAAGCGCTATTTCCCAAATCAAAATTAAACAAGAAGCTGGAACACGTCTCTGCAGTCGATTCATGTCAATGGGAATTTCTATTCTTCATTTAAACAAGACTGAATGATTACAGTGAAGTTTCAGAAAAATATTAGAAACCACAGGCTGATGTGTACTAGCACTATGAAAAATTATTAGCTCATTAATTCCAGGCACTGCATTAATTTCAAACCCATCATACAGCATTAATTTTGCAAACAGATGCACTAAAGCAGATCTGAACACCACAGAGATTAGCAATTCTCTTCACAGAACAAAGGGAGAGGAACGCAGGAGAGAACTGGTGGAGAACTACAACACATAGTGCTAAGGTCCACTCTGATGATGAAGGTACGTGACGGAACAGACACACATACAGTTTGATACAAAACAGATTTTGCTAAGGACTGTAGTTAATTTGATTGTACTTACTAAAAGGAAAAGAAAATAAAATATCAATACAGAGTGAATTAAAAAAGCACAATCAAATACTACCACCAAGATTTTTAGGGCTCCTAGATATCTAATGTATGAAAAGCCCTCCAAAATACAACATTAAAAAAACCCTGAATAAAATAGGAAGAAGGCAAAAAAAAAAAACCCACTATACTTTAGATCTAGGATAAGAGAGTCCTCTAAAAGTAGAATAGTCACAATGAGTGGTGAACAACAAAACCCAAACCCAAACCCTATTTTTGCAGTTTTTTTTTAAATTTAATTTGCTATTCTAGTAAATATGTAATTAGGAAAATAAGTTAAAAAAACCCCCCTTACTCTGCAGAAATGACCACATCCTACAACAGCTATCTTGATACTCTAAAGCACAACCTCTATGAAGAATTTATCACTTTGACATGCACCTCTAAGAGTTATAATCAATTTGTGATTTGGCTATTCCTGAACTGGATGGTCAGAGAGTTTGAGATCCGCTCAGAGCTATTCTTTGATGCCCATCTCTCCTTAAAAGGATTTTTCAAAATGTTAGGTCCAATTTTAAGTTCCAGTCTTGAGTTTTTAGAAGCCTGTTAGAACAGCTTCTTCTCTTTCTTCTCTTTAGAAGAACACCACCATTGCACTCCTCAGTGCTGTGGTTTATAAGCTGAACTGTGGACATCTCTTCTGTGAAAGATGAAGAAAACTGCATTTTTTTTGACTGCATGCTATTTTGCAGTCTGTTCACATAAGAATGTGTAAGTGGATGAACACCTCCTTCAGAAGATAACAGCATTCCACAAATTGAAAAGCTGATTGAGAAATAATGCTGTAATGCCAAAGACTAATTCAGTATGATGAGTTTAGGTCTTTTTAAATTTTTTTTCTTAATTTCAAAAAAGGGCAGCAATTTATTTCCAGTAAGTCAGGAAATATTTTGTTATTTTCAAGAACTAACATACCTACAATAGTTGACAGCAAATGTGATAAGCATGTGTCTCTTTAATTCATTGTTAATATTGTCCCAGTAGCAAAGAATCATTTTCAAGCTTTATGTAGCACTACTTTGCCAGAGAAAAGGAAGAATTTTACATTTCTTCTTCTGTTGCACTGCCATTTTTGTAACTTCCACACATTATATTTAGTCTATATAAGCACACATCTTTAAAAACTTTGCGTGATATAAATATTGCAACTCATACTGAATATATATATATGAGAGAAACATAGAAGTGCTTCAGTATGAGTTGCAATATTTAATGCCTTAAGACTATTTTCAACAGCAAGCCCCAAAATACTTCTGAAGGCTTATGCAACAGTTCGTCAAGACAGACACCACTGTTTTGCTAAAACACTGTCAAATACTTACTGTGAAGATACTGAGCAATGTTTATTATCCACTCATCTGTTAACTTCCCAGCTTTTGTTATCTTGGTACACTTCAGCTGACTTGAAAGATCTCTTGATTCAATCCAACAAATTGTGTCCTCTCTGTAGCTATAGTCTAGTGTCAAAATTGCAGATCCTTTTACAGAAGTTCGGGCAGACACTTTGCTTCCATTAAGATATAATACCTCAATTGTTTCAGAGCTTGCAATCAGAAGAAGAGGAGGTCTATCAGCAGGTTCTAAAAACAAAGTAAAGAGAATTTAAAGGTTTAACAGACTCTGTATACCATATTTATCTGTTCAGTTTTAATGTAGTTTTTAATGTTCTTACCTGCATGTTTTAAGAGATATAATAAATTGGTTTTATTTTCATAACTATCGTATATTCCAAATCACTAGTCTATTTTATCCTGCTGTTCTAAAGGTTCACATCATTAAAGAAAATTAATTACCCTAGCCCCACAGCTTCTGTTTAATTCCAAGTATCATTATTGCAACATTTTTCATGCCTAAGTCATAAAATGAAATACAAGTTATGCAAATTATTTCTATCCAGATTACTGGCATTTCTAAAAGAATGAAGGCCAGGAAAATCTGCAGAACTTATGAGTACACATGAAATAGTAAGGTATTTTTCATATTAGAGTCTGTAAAATAAGACAAAAACTGATGAGTGGATGCTTCTAAAAAAACCCCAAAACCGATCTAACAACAAATTGGATGCAATGAAACCTGGCTACATCATACAGATGATGGGCCTAATACCAGGCATTATAAAGGAGAAAGCGTCATGCAATGGAGTTTCCTGACAGCAAAAAGGGAACAGAGAATGCGTAGTTTCCATTGGGTTACCATTAATGTCACAATAAACAAACAAACAAACAAAAAATATCAAGAAGCAATTCATATTAAGATATTATATGCAACTTAAAGCGTTGTCACATTCACCTGAATCACTTTGCCTAGAAATCCTGCTAGTAATTTATAAAAATACTTGAGCAATGTGTGAATAATGAAGGAAACAATAATACCCCAATAGTGAAGAATATGCATCTTAAAATACAAAATGTTCTAGTTCAAGTTAATACTTTGACAAGTTAAGTTATCCACACAGAGGAACAAACGATTCTCATTGAGACAAAATATTTTTAGCATTATGGTAAGTGCTACTGGGCACAAAAGCAGCTGTTCTTGCTTTAGGTGTCTCTTTAATTGCATTACTGTCTTGGACATCCAGGGCTGGTTTGGAATTATACATCTGACTTAGTCAACTGCAAATGAATATTAGTCTCCGTATGATAAGGAGTCTGTTATACATGGTTCCACTGCTGAAATTGAGTGACATCTTGTTCTAGATCTAGACTAGTACTCTAAACTGAAATAAGATCCCTGTTAATCCAGAACTCTCAGGGGGACTTCTATATCAAAACCATATGCCAGCAGTTTCTCTTTTTTTTCTGGGAAGAACTCGTTCATTAGAAACAGTAGGGTAACATTGCTTTGCTTCAAATTACAATGAACTGCTGTTGACATAAAATATTATGTGAATTGGCTGGAAAAAAAACATCAGACAGATCATAGAATCATAGAATCATAGAATCATTAAGGTTGGAAAAGACCTCTAAGATCATCAAGTCCAACCATCAACCCAACACCACCATGCCCACTAAACCATGTCCCTAAGCGCCTCATCTACACGTCTTTTAAATACTTCCAGGGATGGTGACTCCACCACTTCCCTGGGCAGCCTGTTCCAATGCTTAACCACTCTTTCAGTAAAGAAATTTTTCCTAATGTCCAATCTAAACCTCCCCTGGCGCAACTTGAGGCCATTTCCTCTCGTCCTATCGCTAGTTGCTTGGCAGAAGAGACCAACACCCACCTCGCTACAACCTCCTTTCAGGTAGTTGTAGAGGGCAATAAGGTCTCCCCTGAGCCTCCTCTTCTCCAGACTAAACAGCCCCAGTTCCCTCAGCCGCTCCTCATAAGACTTGCTCTCCAGACCCTTCACCAGCTTCGTTGCCCTCCTCTGGACACGCTCCAGCACCTCAATGTCCTTCTTGTAGTGAGGGGCCCAAAACTGAACACAGTATTCAAGGTGCGGCCTCACCAGTGCCGAGTACAGGGGGACAATCCCTTCCCTACTCCTGCTGGCCACACTATTTCTGATACAGGCCAGGATGCCATTGGCCTTCTTGGCCACCTGGGCACACTGCCGGCTCATATTCAGCCGGCTGTCAACCAGCACCCCCAGGTCCTTTTCCGACAGGCAGCTTTCCAGCCACTCTTCCCCCAGCCTGTAGCGTTGCATGGGGTTGTTGTGGCCAAAGTGCAGGACCCGGCACTTGGCCTTGTTGAACCTCATGCAGTTGGCCTCAGCCCATCGATCCAGCCTGTCCAGGTCCCTCTGCAGAGCCTTCCTACCCTCGAGCAGATCGACACTCCCGGCCAGCTTGGTGTCGTCTGCAAACTTCCTGAGGGAGCACTCAATCCCCTCGTCCAGATCGTTGATAAAGATATTGAACAAGACCGGCCCCAAAACGGAGCCCTGGGGGACACCGCTCGTGACCGGCCGCCAAGTGGACTTCGCTCCATTCACCACAACTCTCTGGGCCCGGCCGCCCAGCCAGTTTTTTAGCCAGCGCAGAGTATACCTGTCTAGGCCATGAGCCGCCAGCTTCTCTAGGAGGATGCTGTGGGAGACAGTGTCAAAGGCTTTACTGAAGTCCACTGATGTATATGTTTACTGATGTATATGTTTAAGAGAGAGGACAGGGAAACTGCTTCCTGAAAAATCCCCTTCCTATTAGATGTTGTTCAGCATTCAGAGTCCTGCTCCAACCAAGATTGAGCTGATGCAGAACCTTATGAGAAGATTCCCTGAGAGAGGAAGATATGGTGACCCTATTTTTAGACCCTAAAAATTGCTTCAGTTTTAACTGGAATAACAGTGGCGTCTAATTTTGCAATGAGGTACATTCATGTGAATCATGTAATGGAAAGTTGTCCTTTGCAACATGGTCAACACCACTACAACATGTGTACTTGTCCCGTTCATTTGTTAAATTAAGTAATGTTGTCAAGTGGGCAAACTTTTGGATGTTGTATTTTAAAAAATGACCCTAAAACATAGACACTCACACTGCAGTTGCAAGCATATGTGAAGAATATTTGTGTTGCCAAGTCAAGAGCTCTCACCCCAATGTAATCTGCTTGTATTCAAAGGAATAAATGAATGTTTAAATGCTGTATTGAAATGTAGTATTTTCAATCAACATTCTGCTTAATAAAGTTTTCAAAATTTTGCTAAGCAATTCCAGCTGTCTAAATGGAGAAAAAAATTTGCATAAATAAAAGGATTTGACAAATAATACTTCATCAGCAAGTCTGATTAAAGAGAAAAAAATGCTTCAGTGGATATGGTGCTCAGAGGTCTCACTCAAATCCACAGAAGTAGGCGTTAAATTCTGTTCTTTGGTACTATCTGCTTTCATTTAAACATCTCTTTTGCTGACTTTTTTTTTTTTGGTTATGTAAAAAAGTTCTTTGCTATAATGGATCAGCATGTATTCTTTCTAAAGTGGATTTCATTTACTTTTTTCCTATTGTTTCTCATTCCACAATGTATATTCTACCTTGTAACATACTTTTTCCCTCCCCAGGAAATCCCACACTGACATCTGCAAAACCACACTTCTGTAACATTACTTTCTGAACTTACTGATTGTCCTCATCTGCCTCAAATTCACTTCCACCAATACATCAGTCATATCCATGCATAAGGATTTTTTTTCAGAAGATATTTAACAACTGAAGGGATTGAACTTATTTGTGAAACAACCCCTTGTGGTGTAAGCCACGAGTGAAGCTCCCTAGTCTTGTTTTTTCCAAAAGAGAAGGCAGCTGGGTTCTTAGTAAGCAATTTTATTTGAAATCTGCCAGGTAGGTCCATTTGCAGTCAACAGGTGGCTGGTGTATGTAAATCTCTCCTTCCCCCCTTTCTTATAACATCAGAAGAAGAGAGCCAGACTTAAGAGCTTCTGTCTCTATCACCCACTCACCCCTGAGAGTTTCCAGACTGGTACAAAAGGTGTGTTTCCATCTGCATCCTGAGAAGTTTTGGGATTCTTTTTCCATCTAACAGCTCTGTGCTCAGCTCCTCCCTTCCCACAAAATAATACCACTGCCTAATTCTGGATTCAACCACTCCTTTCCCAACCAGCAGCAGTGTGAAAAATCCTTTACTATTGTTTTTGCTCTTATACTTTGTGTTAAGTAAGATATTTCCACTCTCTGCAATCTATAAAGCCTTCAAGAGGAGGCAGCTAAGCAGGAGCTGTTTGCAGTTACAAAGCCAGCATGGTTGTTCAATTGTCCGAGGTTGCAATAGAGAACCATATCCCTTCTTGCACTGTTTTGAACTGACCTATTGAAAACTGTAACGAGGATTTAATACCTCACTAAACTCCGGAGAAAGGCTGCATTTCAGTATTAATGTCTAAGTCATAAGGGAATTCTGAAAAAGAATTAGTGTCAAACCTCCTGAGCAACAGTTGTAATCAAACCTGGCTGCAGACAAAGGAATCGTAAGGACTTGTGGCACTGCTAAGAGGTTCTGCTCAGCAGGCACTATGAAACATTAAAATACATCTGTGTTCTGGCAGAACTTATCCAGAAACTAGATTACTGAGCTTGAAATTATATTTTTTAAGCAGCCCATACATGAAATAATTCAATGGATTGAATCAGTTCATCATGTTTTTTCACAGTAAGGTAGGTAAACTGCTTATTTCAGTGTTGCTCAGATAAAGGCTGATTTCATAACTACTTATTAAAAAAAAGAGTAAAATTATTTTAATGAGAAAACTATACAAAAAATATTAAAAGTTCCTACAAAAAATACAAAAAATACTTAAAGCATCTAACTGTATTGTATAATGCAGATGAAAAACAGAAAAGAAGATGAAAAAAAAAAAAAATCATGTCTTCTCCCTCACAAAAACTGCCTGTCTGTTTCTCAAGAACAGAATCTACAAAGCTTAAAAGTTTAGTGGACAGATCTAGGATGAGTTACAGCGAGCTGACAGCAACTTTTCAAATAACCGGACATCATCTGTGTTATTTTTTCAGGAGGGTTTTTGGTTTGTTTTTTTTTTTTTCTTTTTCATTTTATAGGAAAGATAAGAAGTGGATAGCTCTCTAATCCAGGAAAGTTTTATGATTCATCCCTCTTGACTAAAATGAAAGCATCCTCCTTTGAATTATGTTTAAGATAGAGTAGTGGAAAAGATGAAAGACTTGCATTTCCCCCCTCCCTGATTTTGTCTAAAATACAGATCAATAAGTGATGTCACAACAAATCAGAAACTAAGGCGTTTTGCTCTGCCAACAGTCCTACTTCTCCTCTGGAAGAAAAGCTTCAGAAATGGAAGCAATTTTTTTTTATTCACTACAATGACATGAAAAGGATAAAAAACAGAATTCAGTGTTTACAAGCAGCTTAAAAACCCTTATCCTGAGGTATGCATTGTAAATTATAAGTATTTGCTCTTAGCAATACATGTATTGTATAAAAGTCTGAAAAATATTTAGTAGTGTTGAATAAAATGCAGTCCAATTTTATTTTGAAATTAATTTTCCATGTTTACCCACAATATGCCCCACAAACGGGCTGCTTTATTTCTAAAACCTCTAAACTTAGTTCTGTGAGATTTTACAAGAAAACTGTGTTGTGAAATGAATTTAAGAATAATGAATGTTTACTAAATATCAGAAAAAGCTTTTTGCTTTAATCATTATCAGTTCATCCTGCTTTATCTACATGACAAATGCTTCTTATCACATGGCATTTCTCTCTATATAGGCTAGGCAGATATAAAACATACCAGTAACTTTTGGAAGAAAGATGAGGTTTTTTTCCTCAGCTAAAGATTTCCAGTTCTGTCATTTTGTTTCCTTAAATACTCTTTTCATCAAATGCAGGCCTTGCAATATAGGCACACAAACTTGGTAAACAAAGAAGTTCTAAAACTTCTTTGTTCAGCAAAGCTATATTTTGTTTCATTTTCACCTCAGAAGAAGTCAATAGTGCTTGTTTATTCATAAAAGAAAGCGTGGTTAAAAACTCTGGAAAAAACCACGGTGTGCCCCTAGCTGTTTTGATACCTATTTTAACATCCTTCCCAAAGGTACCGCGCACCTAAAAGTTTCCGGCTCCTAAGTTATTTAAATGAGCTGAGGAAGAAAACGCAGAATTTAATGAGGGATAAACCTTACCACCTTCACAGCCAAGCATTTGGCTGCCTGAAGGGTAGTAAAAAAGGTAGCTTCTGTGAACTTCTTTGCTAATTGTACCATACCACATGAGGAAAGATGGTTGTGTGGGGATGGGCTCCGAGGCTGCGCAAGAGCTGCAGGTGATCTCCAGTGGCCACCGCACCCGTCCCCTGCACCGGGGCAGGGCTCCTCCAGACCCGCGCTCACAAACATGTGCCACCTGCTCGGCACCTTCGGTAACTGGGGCCTCCACCATGTCCCCAACTTCTCTACTCTTAAATATTCAGAAACATCCCACTCAATTTACAGAGACAACCGGCAAAGGGCTGAGAGTTTGGTGTTGCGTATTGTGCCGTATCTAGGATCTCAACATGGACGGCAATTCGTATTCTTAGCAGATCTGCTGTTATTAACATTGAAAGTTTTACATAATGCCTAACCTAACCTAAATCTCTACTGCTGCTTCTTATCTTTCATAGCTTTTACACACAGAGCAGAATATTCCTTAGCTCATTTTCTTTATCTATTTGACAACTACTTTTGTCAAATGTAGACAAAGCGGATAGCTTGCTCTTTCCATCCTTATTTTCTTTAGGCTTTTTAAGGAAAAAAAAAAAGTTGATAATTTTTCTAAGTGCTCTTTTTTTTTTTCCTTAGACACCTTTTTTTCCTGGATTCTGTTCTACTGATCCACAGCTCCCTTGTGTGATGCCCCTCACTGGATGTCATATCCCAGCTGAAGACTTCCCAGAGTTGARTAAGTAGCAGGATTACTTCATATGTCTTGGAAGTAATAATCCTACTTACACATACCAGGGTAGTACCTCTCCCCCTGCGCAACGAGATGACATGGACTCATTTTTGACTTGTGATCCATTACACACTTTAGATGCTTTTCACCAGTCTATTTGTGCAGGGCCACACTTTGCTTTTCTCCCTGCTCGAACCTTATCCTACAAGGCAGAAACTTGTGAAAAGCAGCTTGTATGATCAGTGAAGCTATGAAGGTAACGGTAAGGGTGTAGGAAAGCGACCTGCCGGTACATGGAAACTACTATTTTCCACACTGTAAGTCAGGCCCAGTGAAGCAACATAAGCTATTACAAATCATCGCAGATCCTGCAGAGCTCTGCGATAAAAGCACTTTCATTACTGTGCCAGGTGCCTTTTTGACCTCTGCGCCCTATGAAGTATTTGACCCAAATCTTCATCATATTGATAATTTAATCCAGCATTAATGCAAGGAAGAGTTGTGTTTACACATAAAACCAATGTAATGAGCAACACTTATTTCTTTGCAGCACCATGATTTTAATTTGCACTGTCCTGCTGTGACTTCTCTGATTAATGACTAGTGATTCCCTTCTGAAAATAACAGAAAAGATGAAAACTACTGTAAAATAAACATGATGAAGTATTAAGAAAGACAAAGGAGTATTTCTTCTCTATTAATCTGATTCATTTCATCAAGACTACCAAGACACTGACAGCTCACTACAATGCTCAGTTGTTACACCGTCTGCTGGATCTAAGAAGGGAAACTCAAAGGCTCATCTCAAGCCCAGTACTGGCACCATGAGGATTTCCTGACCTAGAACTGCATTATTCATTTTCATGTAGTGGAGGAAGAAGAATATTAAAATATTTTTAATTTGTAAGTACCTTCTTATCTCACAATACTGTGCTGTGGATTTTTAAAAAAATTGCTCAGCTATGTTGTGTGGATCAATGCAAAACTTGGTACAAGCAGTAAAAAACTCTGTAACTCTTACTGGTGCTCAAGCCAGAACATATTTAGCAATGCTCTTTACGTGAGGAAGCCTCAAAAAAACCAGTAGACCTTCCTATTTTCTGAAGGCAAAATAACTACAAAAAGGAAGACTCAAAAAATATATAACAAACACGGCTTTATACTTGGGTGTTGAATCATTGTGGATGCCGAATAATTGCTTAAGGAACTTTTTGGGTTTATTAATATAAAAGCATTGTTAATTCAATATGCTGAGTAAGAAAATACTGTGTACAATATCACTTCATTAAACACAATTCACTAATTTCCTCAAATACCCAATTCACTATTACTAATGAAAACATGCACTAAGCAACAAAAAGTCTAGTGTGAATATGTATATCATGAAATTCACCTCTTGGGATATTGCAAGGACAAAGCAATCTCATGTCTTTTTTTATCCTAAGGGTACAATTACCTCACGATCATTTCCTCTGTCTTCTCAATATCTCCGTTGTCTTCTCAGAGTAAACAGCCTATTTTGTTTGTGTGAGGAAAATCTTTGATTTATTTATGAGCAGGGAAACTGGGAACTGTTCTAATCTTGGCTGAATTGAGTATTTCACTTTAATTAATAATAACCATATAATAACTTCTAATATTTCCCTTGGAGTATTGTCGTAATATGTGAAAAGTTTTTCTAGGGTTGTTGTGTGGCTCTTCGCAGTAGAGTGAAGGGAAGTCCATCTCTTCTGTGTTCGTCTCTGTCTATCTTTTCATATGTATCCTCTAGATAGGACCAAAACACAAAATATTTTCATTAAGGTAAAAAGATGTTAAAACTTACCATTTTTGGCCTTGCAGGATTTGTCATCAGGCTGAAGTACATAACCCTCCACACAGCTGCAAGTGTATGATCCATCTGTATTTATACACATCTGGCTACAGCTTCCATACGTATTACATTCATTCAAATCTAAAGGGACATTAATGAGATCTTGTTTAAGGATTAGAAAAAAAAGAAATTAAACAAAAAATCAGAATTCTAAGAGAAAAGTTTAAGTTATTAAGTCATTATGGTATGATGCTTTATGTTTTCTCCCTTCTCAAGCCATGACCTTATCACGGATGTTGGCTGTTGAAATTATTCCAGTAACCAAACAGAAGGCCAGGAGTTTTCAAGTTTAATAGCCATTAATTTTGAAAGATGAAACCTTCATTTGTCCAAGTAGTATCCAATGTCTATATCATGTTAGGGAGACATTTGGGTTCTCGTTAGTACTAGAGACCACTAGTTATCAGGGTCGATGAACGAAGCAACATTTCAAGAGAGGAAATAATTGATTATCCTTCTCAACCTACTTATGCTGGCAACGTCTTATAGTTCCTTAAATGAACTGTCACAACTTCTACATTAAAACATCATCCACTACATCAAAAACTGCGTATTTCTCTAATAGATAAAAAGAACAATTTTCTCAACTAGGGTATATAGGCATAATACCATAAAATCAAGGTATGCTATTTAACAGTGGTTGAGGGTTTAAGTAATAAATTGACATTTTAAAAAACTGCTGTTGAAATTATTTCCTCAGATATATTTTCAATCACAAAACATGACAACCATAGAGCAAAAGAACTTATAATAAATTATATTTATGAAGAATCTGGCTTAGCACTATTACTTGGAGAGACGAGTGATTGGTAATGAGCACATACATAAGGCAACAGAACTCCAATCTGCTTATAAAAAGAGAAAAAATAAAACAAGAAACAAATACCTGGCTAGAGAATTAAGAAGTCATATATTTAAAAAATGGAAAAGAACACCAATTTCAGTCTACAATTAATTACGCTGAAATAACATTCCCAGCTAAGTTGTATGATCTGGGAGTGTTCATTTATCAAATTCTAATCTAGGTGTGACTTTATGGGCACAAGGCGAAACGCTAGAAGTTTTACAGGGTCTCCTGGTAGTGAGGTCTGGAGAGCAGCTCGCACAAACGAGCTGTAAGCTTGTCTCAGCAGTGGGAAACACTCCCCACCTCCTCCAGTCTGGCTGAGGATGCTTTCCTCCCAGTAACTTCAGAATAGCTACCGCTGGGGCACGGGCACAGAAGCACCAAAGAATCAGCAGGGAGGCCCTGACTCTCGTTTCAGAGGGGGACTCTTTCCCCCTGTCTGACCCTACAAGCCCACGCTCATTCCCTGATGAACACCTCTGAAGATGGGTGAGGAAGCAGCTGTGCTGGCCAGCCTGCTGTTGGCCAGAGCTGGCAGCCCACCGCCGTCTCTCTGCCCCTGACAGCCATCAGGGAACCATTAGGAAACCTGGGTGTTAATGTTACAGTGTATTTCTTGTTTACCTGTGCAGCTTCTTCCATCGCTGCTTGTTTCATATCCATCTCCACAGTAACACCTGGTGCCATTCCTGGTAATGGCACATTTGTACTGGCAATTCATCTGTTGGCATTTGGGTAGCAATTCTGTAATAATATTATTTAGAGCAAAATGTTACTAAATATTTTTATTATTCCTAAATTGCAAACTTCAAAAACTTTTACATATATGTAAGTGCATGTCTCAGGAAGGAAACACCACCACCGTTTACGTTYGCTGTTTTTGGAAATATGACACATAATACATTGCAAAATGCTTGCTTTGAAAATTGCATTTCAGCAAGTTAATAAATAGAAATCAGCATTTTATTTCAATCAAAAGTTGCTCACAAGTTTATTATTGAGGTGTACTGTTGCTCTGCTTAGACATCCATTTTTTGCACATCAGTCATTTTCAGTCAAAGCAGTGATTTGGGAAAAAAAACACCAAAGCTCAAACAGTTAGATTACAGTTATAAAAAACAGCCAAGGTTATGAGAAAGGTGTCAACATCTATGTCTTTCCTATTCCTCATATCAATTGATTTTCTATCTTTTTAAAGCTTGTTTTGATTTACTGATACACATATAACCTTCACAGCAATCAATGGAAATACATTCTGGCTCAATAATTTAACATTGGACACRTAATGTTGGATAAACAGTGGACATAATATATGTCATTACTACTGAAGTCCTTCATAGAATCTATTGCTTAAATACATACCATCAGCACAAGGCATGATGCTAACAACCAGAAGAAATATTGTAGAAATATGTAATGATTTCCAGCATGAAACAGCATGAAAACAAACCAAAAAAACTCAAACGCTTCCCAGCCCCAAGCTGTATGATGTGTATCAATAATAGTATTTTAATGAGCAACAACAGTTTTCCCTCCAGGAAAATAACAAAAGGATTGAGGAAAACAGCTTAAGGAGTTGATCTGAAGATATTTTGCAARCATATATGCAGACGGATCAGAAAATAACCTGCAAATGGACAGAGAAAGGCTCTGTTACAGGGTTGGCTTTCAGTAACTAAATGTATAAACTAAATGTCTAAACTAAACTTATGTCCTAAAGAAAAAGAGAAATCTGTAGTTCAATACGTGGGCAGTTTTAATCCGTCTGATCATTATTCATCAAGTTCTACTTGGGAGTAGAATGAAAATGAATACGAAGAAGAGTCTGCATCAGCATCTGAGCCCTAGGGCTTCAATTCTGGAACGTCTGCTGGTGTCAAAATAAAGCTGAAATTTTGGGAGAAAAGTGGATGTGGCTGGCACCCAAAGTCACTACTTACTATAATGCAATTATTCTAAAAACAAAGAGGTTTCACACAATTATCGCAGGGCATTCCCTAGAATTCTGTAATCCACACAATCTACAAACTGACTACAGGCTGCTAAACCATCCACTGTCTAAATCTGCCCATTTTCCAAGTGGTTGGTGGGCTATTTCTCTGCCTGTTGTGCCCTTGTGAATAGGAAGATAATACAATTTTTGGCCGTAGCTTGCTTTGTTGGTTTCCTCGCCCTAGTCCAGCCCKTAAATCTATTACACCTTTCCAAGAACAAGTCCCATGCAGACTGCAAGCCGGGAAACTTCCCTAAAGGTAACCTAAAATGGGACTGCACACCAAGGTGTGGAGCTGGAACCAAGGCTGATTAAGTGGTACCTGTTTATTTAGTATTTCTATTTGAACAAAATCAACATATACATTTCATTTTCTAAGCAAACATGGATCAACCATCCTGTACAACCTATCATTTTCTTCCTCAAATATTTGTCTGATGCTATACAGCCAGAAGCGTTTACCAGATGATAACTATTTGACTCACAAACGGGATTTGGCTTRTTTGCACTCTTTCCATAATGGATGCAGACAGCCAGCAGCTTAAACCAGAATAGTGGGACCTGCACACAGCCAGTAAAGGCTGCTGGAAAACAGCAACAATAAATTGGCAAGTGAGAACCATTAAGGGAAAATTAATAAAAACTGTCTATCTGCTCATATTTTTTACAAAAACTGTTGCATTTCATTGATTTTAAATCATTGCAGTATCATGTGGGTGGCTTTTAACAACAAAACGGTTGCATTTTCCTTACAGTAAGTATAACTGAAGTGCTGTGGATAGACCATTGCCAAAAATATTTCTTGTCACACATCTCAACCCTCATTCTTTCTGCACTTTTTTATTTTTCACGCTGTCTCTCACAACTTCGTTGGGTGTCCTCATCCCATCTGCTATGCTTTTAGAAAGGGCTTCTCTGAGGAGGTAGTCTACTTATACTTCCTTCTCTTACACAAGTCCTTACATTCACTTCATTGTGAATACTGTCTGATCCTATTGATCAATGAATGAATTAATTTCAAATTTATTTTCTCCATAGACATGTTTCATGGTCCACTGTCAATAATGGTTTGAGACAGTTAAAACTGGACCACTGAGAAAAACAAAATATCTTCTCTCATTTTAGCCAGCTAGGAAAAGAAGCAACCTATCACTTGCCTCAAGTTTTACACTAAAACTACTTTTACCAGTTTCCCTGGAGGGGGACGGCTGGCCAGGCAGCCAGCCGGGAATTCTTCAAACACACCAGACTTTCCCACAAATCCATTTAAGAAGCACTGTTGACCGCCATATGTTTCTGACTTCAAACTACCATTTCCCCCCGCCTTAAATTATCCATCAGATTATTACAACAGTAATTTGCCTCCATTCACAGCTCCAGTGAAGAGCTTTCTTATTGCCTATGTGAGAGACACCTTTGTGCCCCAGAATATTTTTGCTCTATTGCTGATCTGCTAAACCTGCCAGGGGAATCCACAAGCGGAAAAGCAAAAAATACAACGTCAAGGGTAAGCAGATACATCTTCTATTTCACTAGTTCTTTTGTTTTCTTCATTTTAAGTAACTGATCCTGAAAACCTTTGGAAGAAAATGGAGTTTGCTTGCCTCTGGAAATGTCTGAAGTATTGAAGGACATGCTATGGAAGAGACTATATACATTTATGGTTTGCTTAGATTTGTAACAGGCTTCTTGGAAAGAGGTGAGAAGGCAAAGAAAAATCATGAAGCAGTGAACACTGATATTTTTAATGTTCCAGATAGATAGGAAATTTAAAGAGATAAAAGCCAGGGACCCTCATTTCTTGTTCTTTCCTACCTTTCTTTCAGATCAGAGTAAAAGTCTGCACCCACGTTGGTCTCCCTTTCTCAATGTGAATTGGTTTACAAAGTACATAGGAAGTGAAGAATGAGCATCACTGAGCTTTCCACTTTTATCACAGCTACAGAAACCTCTGAATTTGTCAAAGCACAGTATTTCTGCTGCAAGATTTAAAGGAAGAAGCTGCACTGAGGGAAAGCAAAAGGACAGAGCTTTATAGCTCACAAGGAGACCCACAATTCAAGACCTGGAGCTGCAGAGCAAGGCATGAGATTTGCAGAAATACAGGGTAGCAGAAGTAGTTGTGAGTGCCTTTAGGATGATCTATTTTCTCCAAACCCAGGGAGTACTGACAATTCATCCAGCTCTGATTTAGGTCATTTTGTTCAGTGTTTTCTTTCTTCCACAGAAGACATGAAGGGTAGCATTTTTTTCCTCCCTACATCCCCATGAACGAGCCTCTCTAAAGTTGTGCTCCAGCTCCACCACAAAAGCCACCCTGCTTTCTCAAAGACACCCATGTCAATCTTATGCTTCCTGACTTTCATATTCCTCTAACTCTCAGGTATCTAGTCCCATAGGAGAGTAGTCAATCAGGCAAAGATGCTGCTGATCTCATCTCCCCTAAAGTGATATACCTTTGACAATGACTCAGAGGAGCTGTAAGCTTCTTGAACAAACTGGTCCCACTGGACTTCATAGTAATAAAATCCTGGCTTCATTTATTCCTTCTGCGTTCAAGGAAATACACTGCTTATCATAGTTCATCCAAGATGAATGATATAAGGAACTATCATCTCTTGAATGGCTTTTTAATGAAAGGATTAACCAATTGATCTGACTATCCTTTTTGTCAGTTCCTCCTGAGCTGACATGAGGTTCACAATAGGTTCACACCAGGTTCTCAAGCTTAGATGTTTTGGATGTTTCTATTAATAAGCAAAGCAGTTCAGCTTGCAGTTTCTTAATACTGGAAACTTTTTTGGCTCTTGGGGATTGTCGAGCAGTAGAGTGGATTTATGAAGATATCTCAGTTAGCTTTGCCTTTCCTGAGAGGATGAAAGAGGACTAGATTCCCACACAGCGAAATGCATTTAGATGCCTTTATTTCTGAGCCACTTGGATGATAATAATGCCTTTTGGCTGTAGTGGGTTCCCAATTATGTTTCGTAAGTACATCTGTAATATATAAATCCTGTACTGCTCTTTTTGTAATGACAATGTATGCTAGAGAGTATAGACAACTTTACAGTCCTCTGTAAATTAAAATTTACTGATTACATAACGTTGATAATCATCAATGATACAGAGCTGGAGTAAATAAAAGAAATTGGCTGAAGTTTACCAGTTCGAAGTGCAAGATAATATGCCTAAGGAATAATAGCGGAGCTTCTGCTGTCAGTTCGGGACTTCACCATTTGAAACAACAAAGGATCCTTGTCAAAGAGTTCATCAGAGAATGACTATGAGCTACCAGTGCAATGTTGCCTGGGAAAAAGGGAAATGCATCACGGAGAGCATTGGGATAAGTATTTCCCATAGAGAAAGTGTCGATATCAAGGCCCAGGATGCTCGTGAGTCCTTTTCTTCCAGGAGGCAGGTGTTTGTGGCGGTGCCCACCCCGATGGATATCTGGAGGATAAACTCAGATTTGAGCAGGATCAGAGAATGGCCTCAGGGATTAGTAGGGGAACGGAGAGCTGGTATCTGAGGGGAGACTGCAAGTTTTTGTGTTGGTTAGTGCCAGGAGATGAAAACAAAGAGGAATTATGACTGCTGTCTATGCATATATCAGAGGATCAACAGCTAAAGGGCTATTGGCAGAAGTACAAATGGGTATAAATTGCCCATTAATAAATTCTGGCTGAAAATGAGAAGGTTCTTAGCTATTACCGTAATCAGGTTCTGGAACTCCTCTTTGAATGGGAACAGCAGGGACAGAAAAGAAATAAATGCTTTTGACATGGATCATGATAGATTCATGAAAGACAGCATATAGAAAGGCTCCTGAAATACCAGAAACTGCGTTCATGACCCAGGAGGTTCCTTCTCTACTATATTCCTCAAGCAACACACTATCTTATGCTAAAACATAATTTTTCATTATGGAACTAAGATTAATCCTTTTTTCTTTGTCTCTGGAACATACCCAAAGGAAAACTTAGGGGAGCTTGTTACTGAACTAGTCTTCTAATTGTACTCCATACATATTCTTATTTCTCTTAAATATTTGTATTCTTTTTGGCAGCTTTGTGTTTCATGAATTTCCTTAATCTTATCACTGCGTTATTCATTCGTTTTTTGTGATTCAATATTCATACACTGATGTCTAGACTATTCTTATCACACATATGCTGTAAGCCTTATTTTTCTTTTCTAGTTCATTTTCCAATTTTTTGAAGTACAATTCTTTTATAGATTAGACTCTTTAATGTAATCTACCCTAAGTTTTTTGTTTGTTTGTTATTGTTGATGTTATATGTGCAATATAAAGTTCTACTGTTTGCTTCGCTGACAGCAAAGGGTAGCTTGATTGATAGAATTCAATTGCTGGATTGAAATAACGCAGGGTATTTTTATCTTACACTTGTTGGTCTTTTTATTAGTTTTGACTATCGTACGATAAAAAAATTGACAAAAATGTAATGATCTTTGTCACACACCTCTGCCCATAACTCTGTTATGGTAGATATACCACTGAAAAAGAGATATGGAAATCAGAGATCAGATTCACAGCCTTATACTCCCACTATGGGCGACCTCAGTCAAAGTTCAGCAGAGAAGCAGAAGGAGTCAAATTTCAAAAAAACCATGCACTATATGGCAGATGTGCCCCATTACACTCAAATGGCGGGGAGAGAAGGGGAACACCACCTTAGGCTAGAAAAAAGATTCCTGTTTGCCCTTAGACGAGTGCTTAGATGAACATCTCCTCCACCTATCTAGTGTTTCCCATGGCCGGCCCAGGTCAAGCTGCAGCCTCTGCATCCGGGCACCAGCTGAGTCACTGCTGCTTCCTGACTCACGGTTAGGAGGCTTGGGAAAACACAGGGCTAAAGTTGTTTTTTACGAGTCGCTAAAATAAACCACCTATTTAGAAAAATTAGCTAAAAGTTAGATGCGTTAAAGACTGAGACATTTACAGTTACAGCCTGCAAGCCAGACTCCAGCTGCCTAGCTCCAGAGATCCGTTAGGCAGTACAGGATTTCTGTACAATGCACAGACAGGGTAACAACAATCCAGAATGACAACTGAAAAACCCTGCATCCTGAACTACCTATAGCAAGTTAAAGCAAATTGCAAGTCCTGGGCATAACTGCAATCCATTTCCTTCATAGAGCTTAGATGTCTAAGCCTGGACTGCTGGAAGGTAACTCCATTTGCTTAAACTCCAGAGTGCAGAATCTTTTTCTAAGGCTAGGGTGTTATAGTAATATATCCAGGACATAAGCAGAGAAATGATGCTTGAGAATGGCGCTTTGTCCTGGGTACCAGGCTGCTCCTGAATTTTCTTCCATAAAATAGTTACTGGATAAAACATATTAACAGATTGCTGTATTTCCACCCTTTGCCAATCATCAGGCAAGAGAGTCATACTCTAATGTGCATTCTCTGAGCCCACAAAACTCCCTTTTTCCTAATAGTATTGATTCAACACGAGAACACCTTACATTGCATAAGACTGGTGCATCCTATGGGGGAGCGGTTGATGGGGCATGAACACCCCTGAGGCTGAAGGCACACCTGGGTAATCCTGGGTCCCACCTCCTAAGCAAGTGCTATAAGGACAAAGCTGTCATGTAAAAGCTGAGCACCAGCTTTTGTCATATTAGTTATCATTTATAAGAAAAAGTTGTCTTAACTATAGTGTATCAGAGCTCATTCCTATCAGTAGGTGTCTCCACATTGGGAAACCTTGGTCCATAACACCAAGTGATGCAGAAAGTTTTATTTAAATAGGGAAGGTGTCTGCTCAAGGTAAGCACTTCTGAGCACGGTGGCACACAGATTGTACTTCATAAATTCTACCTGATGTATCTCAACCCTCTATTGGAGCTTTCTACACATCACTGTCCATGTTTTGGCAATCAGTTGCTGAACAACTTAATATATTATTTTAAATAGACATTACAATGTATTTATCTATTTTATGATTACAAGAAAATTACACATCTTGTTTAATGCACTTGTCAGTCTGCTCAAACCCAGAAGTGTCTTACTGTGCTTATTGTTCAGTGAAAATGCACGTGTCTTGCTGAGTAAGTTCAGGCTGGTTGTGATTAACAAGATATTATTTTAAAAAAGACAGATTTTTTCCCTTTTTTTTTTTTTCATTTTCAACGTAATGAAGTCAGAAGGAAGAAGGAATGTTGCAGGAAGAACAAAGCTTAAATAAGCAAATCAAATCTTCCAAATCCATACCCCAGTCAGCACTCCTTTTCAGATGTGAGTATATCCATCTTCAAACTATTACCTAACAGTATCTCCCTACCATGTTCATGGATAAATTTATTTTTCAAGGATGTACTATTGAAATTTCCTCCTGCCTAAATCTTGACCTACAATATTTGGCTGAGCTTCAAAACAATTTGTTTTATGTGGTGTTCTTCAACCATAGCATCACAAAACACTTGAAAAGATGAGATCAGCAGGTAGTAGGCATGTAGTAAAATATTAGCTTCACCAGTGGAAATGGCTCATTATTTTGACCTTTCGCTGTTTCAGTTATACCTTGGCTGCCATACACAAGCATAAGCATAAGCTAAAGAGAAGTTCACATGCGAAAATTTAAACTGGGTAAGTGATTTCATGACTAAAGAGAAGAGAGTCATTTATCTGGTTATTAATCTGGATACAAGATACAGATTTAGAAGAATAGATATCTGTCATATGAGAAGAACACACGTTTGTTTAAGTTTATATAAATGAGTTTACAGTTTGGGGTATTTTCACAGTATTGAATACATACTGAACCAGGTTCACTGAGTTACAGAGAATCATCATTAAATTGTGTCTAATGAGATATGAAGCCTGACAATACTGAACATGTTCATTAATCATCCAGAAGTGAAAGTAGTGACTAATAAAGTTTGTGAATGGTGACAAAGGCTGGCAGAATGCATAAACTACAGGGAGGACTGGCAGTCAACAAGAGCAGACCACCTGCACTTCTTAGTAGTCCGGACCTAGTCATATAAAATGCCTTTACAGAGTTAGCTCATGATTTCTCAGCCTTATAAGTAAATTGCATTTCAGTGCCTGAGGAATGGTTGGAGAGAAAAAAATGTAACTTGGTGGCAGGGGCAGAGCAGGCTCCGGTGTGAAAAAAGTTCAGTAATGTTTTGGGGAGGTAAGGGATGTTAGGAAGCTTCTCAAATGGAGCTCTGGAAATCTGAATTTGGTTGAGGAGTCTGTCCCTGATGAGGCAGGTCCCCTTCTCCTAGGTTGTCCTTTCACTAAGGCCTGTCTTTAATTATTCACAATCCAGAGGTATGAACCCTATACCCCGCCCACCAAAAGTCCTTCTGCGATTTCCATCCAAACACAATAAAACACTTTTTCACTGTGAGGGTGGTTGAACACAGGAACAGGTTGCCCAAGAGAGGTTGTGGAGCCTCCATCCTTGATGATATTCAAAACCGGACTGGATATGGTGCTGGGTAACTTGATCTAGGTGACCCTGCTTTCAGCAGAGAGTTCGTCAGCTAGATAGTCTCCAGAGGTCCCGGCCAACCTCACGGAATCTGTGGATCCTACAGGCTGTCCCTTCCTTGCAAAGACCTGCTACCATCACTTCATCCTGCAGCAGCCTGAAATGTACAACAAGGGAGGGGCGCAATTAAATACCATCTGCAGAGGGCAGGTGGCAATGGGAAGAGAGTAAGGTCAAGATGGAGAGCTGGGAAAGAGCCTTCTCTTCCTCTCCCTTCTCCTGCAGGCAAGACAGTGGTGGGAAGGCAGATCGGGCAGTGATTGCTCCCTGTGGAAGCTGCTATCACCTCCCTCTCCCACATCTCTTCTAACCCCTAACTTCCCTCCAGCAGTGACAGCTGCACAGAGTTGGCAGGACACAGGAGGCTGTTCATCCTTGCACAGTAAATCTCCATTTCTTCAGGCAAAGCATACAGCATGTCACCTTCGAGACTTTTGCACTAGTCAGCTATCTACTTAGGCAATAAATAGAGCCAGCTCTTGTATCTTAATTCAACAAAAAGCAAAGTCACACACTAGGGAATAGGAAATGCATGCTATATTCACCAAATGAAGGAAAAAGGGATTTAAATTTCTTAATTGACAGACACTCAAATGTAAACTCCCACACGACGCTGTTCTATGCTATCATAGAATCATAGAATAGTTTGGGTTGGAAGGGACCTTTAAAGGTCATCTAGCCCAACCCCCCTGCCATGGGCAGGGACATCTTCAACTAGATCAGGTTGCTCAGAGCCCCGTCCAACCTGACCTTGAATGTTTCCAGGCATGGGGCATCCACCACCTCTCTGGGCAACCTGTGCCAGTGTTTCACCACCCTCAGTGTAAAAAATGTCTTCCTTATATCTAGTCTAAATCTACCCTCTTTTAGTTTAAAACCATTCCCCCTTGTCCTGTCACAACAGGCCCTGCTAAAWAGTYTGTCCCCATCTTTCTTATAAGCCCCCTTTAAGTACTGATAGGCTGCAATCAGGTCTCCCCAAGGCCTTCTCTTCTCCAGGCTGAACAACCCCAACTCTCTCAGCCTTTCTTCATAGGAGAGGCGTTCCATCGTACAAGTGCTGTTGTAAGACTCTGTACCCTGAACCTTTGGATGTGAAAAGTAGCAAGCAGTTGTGGCGGAGAAATAACACACTGACAGGACTGATATGGCATACTCATACAGCCCTTGCATTGGTTATTTTTTAAAACTGAAAGCAATTGGAAGGTCTGGACATCGTAATGGGCTGTACAAGTCCTCCTCATGTGTTTTGATATGAGGTCAACCAAATTAAGTTACAGAGACTTCTGTCTGAAAAAGTAAAGTTATAAATTTTAGAAGAGGTAATAAATAAGCTTTCTCTCTGATGAAACAACATCTTCCACTTCAGCTTCTTAAATATCAGTTACTTTGACCATCAAGTATTTCAGTGACCTTGTTCACTCCTCTATGTATACTCAGCCTTATTTCACATTCTGCTGATGATATTTTTTAATGTGCTCAAACATACCCCTGTTGAATCTTTGCAGCATTCATTTTTTAATAATGCTTTATACTTTTGGCTTTTTTGTTTGTAAAAATATATACGTATGTGCACACATACCTACGTGTCAGTAACTTCAAACATTTACTGAATGCCTTTTAAGACGTCACCTCAGAAGTAATAATTTTAAGCAGTTTTTTAATACAACAACCTCCAACTAAAAACTACTGAGTGAGTCTCAGAGTGGTCTGGAAACATTAATTAATAATTGAAGCCCCACAGTGTTCTGTTGTAATAGCTACCCACTACGTAATTAGTGTAAGTTCACCAGTGATGCACGCTCCTGTATATGATTCCACTTAGCTCATCTAGCCACTGGATAACAAGGACTTCTAAGTGGAAGATGTGTGACTGTTACTGTAGTTTTAGACATGTTTTCCAGCTCTATTTAATGGGAAGCCAGCTCACAGTATGTCATCATCACTGTTCAATGTCTTTCTTAAAACAGTCTCTTGTGGATGACTGAAACATCTAACTTCCTCGTGCAGATCTTCTCATTCAAAAACAATTGTATTAAAGTCCATCTACATTAAGCAATACAAAGTTCATATGAATTTGTTGTATAGCATCATATAACATATGAATTAAGAAAAATCTCCTTTGTTAAAAGGTACTTCAGTACCAAAATCATACTACATATCTTAACACTTTTTATAGTCCAGAAGGCAATTCTGATGAGACTTTCCTATAAATTTAAGGGAAATATTTATGTTTTGAAATATTATTGATTGATAAGCCACAGAATAGAATGAAAATCTTTTTATTACAGCTCTAAACTAAAACTTCGTAACATCTCTTCAATGAAGACTCATGACTCACACCGTTGTTGCCAAATTAATGTCTGTTGCCATTTTACACTAATCAGAGTTTTATCATAAAATAGACCAGAATATGACTCTGAAGGTTTTTAACTGATGTTTTAATTACAATGAAATTATGGGAGGCCCTCCACGCCAGTAACCTTTCTCCCTGCTTTGTGAACCCAAGGCAGCAGCTACACAGCAACACCTCCACACGTCTCAGAAGGAAATGACCTCTGCAGTAGCTCTGACCAGCTCGGTGTAAAGAGCAGCACTTGCACTGGTCCAAGACTGATTTAGATCCAATGACCAAGGGAAGACACTAGAAAGCAGGAATCCCTCTCCCATACTTAAATAACAGCAACTGATGCTACRTGCTACAGCCACAGACCCAGATCATCACAAGTGTTCTCAGTTAACCAACATCAGTCAATTTTCTTGTACAAAATGCTTCCGCTGAAATTCTTAATACTGCAATTTTCAGTACTGCTATCTATATCTAGTGAAATCAATAAAAAGTGTTTCTTTCAGTCCTAGTGGCTGCTAGGCTTGGACCTTACACCATCTCTACAGGCATTACCATTTCAACCACTCAGCAAGCTCAAAGAAAGTCATATTTCTGATGTTTTCTACAACTTGGGAACCACATACGACGTCGCTTAAGTCACACAAATCTTCTTAGGTTTTGATTGGCTCACCTGTGCCCACATTATAGAAACAACAACATTAATGGTCATGAATGCCTATCAATTCCCCCCAAATCAGGCAAAGTTAATTGCCTGATACTCCTCAGCATCTTTTTAGCCTTTCAGCCATCACTGGTCACTTTTTGATCACCTGTGGTGAGATGCAGGCAGACAGTGATAGACTAGTTCATATATTATTTTACAGGGACACAATTTACAAAAGCATAATCTATATGGATAACAATGATGTGTCTTGAASACTGTTATACGTTTATGCTGTGGGGCACTTAGTTTGCTTGTTCCACTGGGTACTCAGCTTAAGAAAAAAGATGAAATATCCATTAAGCAATACATTTTAAGACGAATTACTTTACCAATTATCTAACTACCATGTACTGGCTTCTAAGTGACCAAGTTTCATTAGTAAAAAACACTTCGTGGAAATTAGATGTCCTGCAAGTCAGTAGCATAGGTTAGAAAAAAAAACTCAGCATAGTTGTTTTTCAAAGATAATTCAGAAATGCAAAAAATACCATTGTTCAGGATTGACAATATCCCAAGTTATTCTGCATACAGGTACCTTTGAACAGAGAAGCCCAAGAGCTCTGGGATCAGGTATCACAAACATATGTCCAGTTCACGTTTTATCACGCACTAAATCCATCTGGATAAGAGGTGCTATTCTGCTCTCGGCTCCTACATCTCTGTTCTGTCTTCACAGGAAATTTCTGCTTAGTCTTTCATTATATTATGAATCAGAATCAAAATATTTTAAAATGTCAAGCCTCTATTAAAAATAAAATCAGTGAGACTGTTACAGAACACAGACTGCTGTGAAATGGTGGTATTTACAAGCGCACCCTCTCACTAAGAGTCCCAGATTTAGGAGAAGGTGCATGCATGGAGTAGAGGGCTATTGCTGGCACTTTAATTCGCTACTGCAAGAAAATGGGATGGCAGTGTTGCCAGACTGACTCTTATATGAGCAAAGCAGGATCCAAAGGACATTTCACACAAGCTTTAATAACGTTGGGGAGTACTGTGCATGGTCACAAGTGCTCTGTGGAGTGTAGGAGCTTTCATGTGTAGAAGCCCCTGGGCCATCTGACAATGTAAAGCAAGGAATTTGTGTATTTTCATATATTGAYACATGCCAAGCGTCCAGTCCAATGGCCCAGTAAGTTCAGTTGATAATCTCCTTTGTGCCTCAAGCAGATACAGCCTGGCAGTTGCAATGCCATGTTCCCCTTACGTGGCACACCAAGATGTCTTGGTCCTCTTCTGGAATGCCAGTTTGCAGAGATAAATGACAAGTTTAGCCTCTGTCTTTGTTCTGTTGCCTCAACTAGTGCTGCAGATATAATGGTGCAATAAAGCTGGGAAGAGTGTGGGAGTTTTAAAACATTCCAGAGAGGCCAAAAGATTATTACTTTTCTTTTCCTGATACTGGAAAAAAAAAAAAAAGCTAGCATCTTTATTTACTTTGCTCAGTTCTCAGTTATGTGGAAAAACATAATTAAATCATTTTGAAATCATAAAAGACACCTATAATGGTTTTTTCCAACGTCCAATTTCATGCCTCTTCATGGAAGTAGTACCTCAGAAATTGCTTCTCTTCATGAATACAACTTCACTTGACAGATAAAATCCTCAAAAAATTGCCAAGCAGAAACCTCAGGCTCATGAGGCAGTGCCTTCCTGGAAACTCAGCCAAGGACTTGGAATCAATTACATAAAGGGATTGAATAACAACGGATCCCAGAGAACCAAACGTGCAATTCAGTAACTGAACTTTTTTTATGTGCACAACTAAACCCAGTGAAGGATAAGAGAAAGGACTTTAAGCTAGAAGAGAATTAAAAACTGGTAGCAAGGAAAAATTATACTGGAGAAATAAAATCCTTATTCAATTGTTAATTAAACTGAACCGTAGCAGGGGCTGGAATAAGTGATACATTTTTTCACAAGCAGCATTTACAGTGTCTGCCAGCTAAAGAGACTGAATGTTTAAATTTTTCTCTGCAGCAAGCAGGGTTGGATTGCAAGTTGGCTTCTGGAGTGTGTTTGCCCCATTTGAGGTGCACAATTCATGACAAATTCCACTTAAGAGTTATATATTGCAGCTGGTGTCTGGAAAGACTCACAATTGCCAATTCTCAAAATACTGGTGCAAGTGGTTTTCTTAACAGCTCACTTATTGGAGTGTTACAAATCTGAGTCTTGTCTCATACATGTACATTAGTGTGCAGAAATGCAGACATTCAGAAAAGCTAGAAAATAYGAACCTTCAAACCCTAAAGGCTAGAAAATCACTGTGATTCAAACCTACTCTCCTGATGTCTGGGAGGAGATGCACAATTGTACGTTTGGTGTTTTGTCGTCATCTCGCCTTGCATCCAGCTAGGATTGTTTAGCAGTAACTTTTCTGGAAGAACTAAATAAACTTAGAGCACCAGCTGAAAACATGATCAGCAATAACACTGTAAAGTATGGTAACATTTCCTGCCATTTTACCATGACTCATCTTTCCTCATTGCTTTTCTTATATTTTACCCAACTAACGAGACTTTAGCCTTTGGCAATGTGTAATTGATTCAATGTTGCTGAGTTTGAAAGCAACAGAAGCACAAGAATTGCTTTTCATTCATTGCTTCATTTAATTGTAAGTCAGTGAGAATGTGCTGGTTTTGGCTGGGACAGAGTTAATTTTCTTCACAGTAGCTAGTATGGGGCTATGGTTTGGATTCGTGCTGCAAACAGTGTTGATAACACAGGGATGGTTTCGTTACTGCTGAGCAGGGCTTACACAGAGTCAAGGCCTTTTCTGCTCCTCACCCCACCCCACCAGCGAGGAGGCTGGGGGGGCAYGAGAAGCTGGGAGGGGACACAGCCGGGACAGCTGACCCCARCTGACCAAAGGGATCTTCCATACCATATGGYGTCATGCTCAGCATGTAAAGCTGGGGGAAGAAGGAGGAAGGGGGGACGTTTGGAGTGATGGCGTTTGTCTTCCCAAGTCACCGTTACGCGTGATGGAGCCCTGCTTTCCTGGAGATGGCTGAACACCTGCCTGCCCATGGGAAGCAGTGAATGAATTCCTTGCTTTGCTTTGCTTGTGTGCGTGGCTTTTGCTTTCCCTATTAAACTGTCTTTACCTCAACCCATGAGTTTTCTCACTTTTACCCTTCTGATTCTCTCCCCCATCCCACTGCAGGGRAGTGAGCAGGTGGCTGTGTGGGGCTTAGTTGCTGGCTGGGGTTAAACCATGACAATCGTTATTGCCCATACATGCTACTGTCATAGGCACAAATAATACATAGGAAAGCTTAATTTTTACTGAATATTTTCCATAGCACAATGACATTTGTTATTTTTCATTATGAGTTCCCCAGCTGTTGTTTCAGGACTTTTTTTCAAAGCACTTCAAGCCTCTAAAGCCCAAAATAACACCCTTCCCTTAGCCCATCATATAAATCAAACAACTGGTAGGTAGCATCCTGCAGTGATTAATCTTTTCAGCCACATCTAGTTTTTATGGTTAGGTAATGGTTATATTTTTACGTGGCTGAATGTACCTTTGCATGTATAGGAAAAGAGAAATGCGGTTTTTCACAGGAGATGTTATTGACACATTTTATTAGTGGGGATAGTGTAAATAAGTATCATCCTCGTATCCTGCTCCTTTAGCTTCATTCTCCAGGGCGTAAGCAGAAAAGGCTGATAAATAACTTAATAAAATGTGATGTAAAAATGCTCAATGCCAATTTCAGCATGCCAGAGCCTGAGATTATTAGAGGCACAGCTGCAAAGGATAACACCAAAAATGAGCGACTCAGGTGATGTGCTTTAGAGGTTAAACTGTACTACAAAGATCAGCCCTATTTCTAGCTACTGAGGATAAATAAGGAATTGCCATGGTATTTACCCAAGGGCTTCAGGTATTACTTCAACATTTGGCTACGACATTCTGGCACATTAGAAGTTAACCTGGCTCTTCCCTGGCTTCTAGAGGAAGAAAAAAAAAAAGGGGGAGGAAAAAAAGCATCTGTTTCTTTTTTCTTCAGTTTCCTTTTCTAAAGCTTCTGATTTTTTTAGAGAACAGTCCAACTGTGCCAAGTGCTTGGCTTAAGACAACGAATATTGCGCAGGTTTGGTGGGGATCGCTGCTTCTCTCAAAGTCTATTTTGATATATTCTCTCCACAAAGTATAGCAAAATTCTAGTATCTCTCAGTGTAGCTTTTCACAACTTCTTCAAGTAGAAATACAGGAGATGGATGTAACTCTAGTTGCTCTTGGCTCATTCCAAGTTTGGCAGAGAACCTGACTATTTTCTCATTAAAGAACTATTATGCTCCAGCAACGTAGGACTTGGTAAGCAGAGCCATCTACATCCAAATTAGGAAGTTAACAAATAAATGCATCGCCTTAGTTTATATTTGTAGCTATTTTTTTGCATCTCAGCATCACAAGAATGGATTTTTGCAAGATTAGATTACTCAGAAATAAAATTATTCAGTATAACGTTAACATTATTGTAATACCGTTATCTCTACATTGTATATAAGTAAAAGTCAGATTTAGAGTTAATAGTTCTAAATAACTATTTGTAACAAATTGTTAATGTAAAAATATTGTTAAAATACCATTAATTATGTATACATCCTAATTATATTCTATATATGAAATACAGAATAAATACTGTATAATATATAGTTAACAGTATTTTTTGAAGACCTAAGTTACAAGGTTCTCCTATCTAGTAATACCATCAGAAATTACATGTCAGAAGATAAAGGTCTTACCATTTGGAAAAATGAAGAATAGATTCATTTACTTCTCTGTAAATACTTTTACAGGAGACTGTTTCCAGTATGCTGTAAATTTTGTGTGTCATTTGAAGACTTTCATAAAGAGTTGAGTTTTGCCCTCATAAAACATGGTTTTGAAATTGGACAAAATGTCTCATTATTAATTTATTTTCTGTAGTCTTCACCAGATCAAAGAACAAGAAGCAAACCTTTCTCCTGAACCATGTTTATTTGTTGGTAGGTTACTAGTTGTGCAGTCAAAAAAAACTGTAGTAGCTTTTATCACTGTCAAGAGTAACAAAAATCTTTTAGCTGAAGAGCTCTCTGAAGGCAGGAAGCCTTTTACAACTGTGGAACATCTTTAGTTGGGATTAGATGTCCTTTTTGCTTGACTTAGTAGCGGAACTTCTTAGAGGATGCTCAGACTTCAAAGAGACTTTTTTTCCACAGAGGTAAATACTCCCATAATTTCTAGAAAATTCAGTCATGCTAAGAGTTTGAACAGCAATTACAAGAAATTCACAGTTATAGAATCACCTTTTTTCCTGTTGAAAAGTAATATTAAAACAAAAACAGGATACACGCATCTTGCCTACAGTATATTTGTATTATTACTACTGGACTTGTGCCTGAAAAATTATACTGTTTACATACTGGTGATAGCTAMGTCCTTATGCATGCATGTGAAGAGACATGCACAAAGGTATTTATAAAACATCAGTGAAACAAACTTGATTTGTTTGTTAGGAGTCATTATACATGGCTCTTAATTATCTTCTTGCTATTCCCTGTTACCAAGCCTAGTGGAAAAGCTTAGGTATACCCAAAGTTAAAGAAGAGATTGGAGTAGCTGAGAAAAAAAAAAAAAAAAAAAAAAAAAAGTCCTTTATTTATTTAGTCACTTTTAATAAAAGCCATTAAGTACATGAATTTTGGTACAATCTGTACAGTAGAAAATCTGAATAGATGATTACTGTGAAAATAAAAAGGCAATTAAAGAGGGAATGATTTAAAATACTTGCAGTATAATTACATTTTTCATGAAGAAAACAGAAATTGAAAATTAAATTGGGAAAGCATTTTCAGCAGCAGCTAAATTTAACTGTGAACAGTTCACCTTAACTTTTTCTAACAACCAGGATATAACAATTCTATTTAAATTTAGAAAAAGCCTTGCTTTATTTTTTAAAGCCTATCAGCACAAACTAATTTTTTTTTTTTTTTTCTGTTCCAAAGTGCTGGGCCACCTTGACACTATATAGAAAGTATTAGAGTTGATCGGTCCACCATTGCTGCCAGGTAACTGAAGGGGAAGGTCTGTGATAACAGCAAAGCAGCATTTCTGTGCTTTCCTTCTTTCTTAGCAAAGAAGCCCAAAACACACACAAATGTCTTTGGCTAAAGTGATGTTTATTATTTCTAGGGACTCTAGAAATTATTAACTCTATAATACTGCTTCTGAGTAGAAGATGATTGACTCTTAAGCAGTTTGAGTTTCAACACTGCTCCTTGAACTCATGGTTCCTGCTGCACCTTTTTATCTCCTGGATTCATTTGCTTTCAGTTTCTTTTGGCTACGTGTCAAATTTTCCTTCATGTACCCATGGCAGCTGCTGAAGACTAACTGATTTATTATGGCTTGATTATATTTATATGTTCACATTATATAACATGATAATAAAATATTATATGACAAATATTAAATGTAACATAGATATCATATTATATATAACATATAGCATATTATATGTGAATAATAAATTGTATTTTAATATATTAAGATATTGATCTTCTAGAACAATAGCTGGATCTCTCTTTTTCTGCATGTGTTACAACAGAAAGGCCTTGTTTTCAGCCAAGGATTGGAGATGGAGTCTAAAAACTTATAAATACAACTTCTAATACAGAGTCAGCTATTACTTGTGTTCAGCAACAATCTGTTAGTTGCCAAACAAGATACAAAATAAAACTTACAGGCCTAACTGAGGGGTTTGAATTTTTTTTTTTTTTTTTTTAAATAATTCTTCTTTTCTAACTAAATCCTTCATTTGAGCTAGTTCCTAAACTAGATAGTTGAATTTCACAAGCACTGAGCATTTTTAAACTCTAGCTGCTAGAAGGAATTGACTTGATGGGAACTATAGCTGTTCAACGTATCTCAGTAAAGTATTTAATTTGTGCATCTAAATCTGCATCTTTACAAACAAAGACAAAATAAGGTCTGCTGAAACAGGAAAACAAAGTGCATGTTTATTCAGGGTTCTTTTGCAGCCCCATCAACTTGCAATGGCATTTGGGTTGAACAAATTCTGACATTTCTGTCTAAGGGAGGTTTTTTCTTTTGCTTCCAGGTTTCTGGGTCTAGTCGTGCAGTGAGCAAGTCTTGCCCTCTTTTTGATATCTCCCAAGTTTTTAATGTTACTGCATGCTCCCCATTTTCTGTCTTCCCAGTGCTCTACCAAAAGTTCTCCATTCTGAACATGCTCCATAGTTCTCCAAAAAGCATCATTTTCTACTTCTCCTGAACTGTTTTAACTGTCCTCAGCTCAGCATACAGAACAAAGGACACTAGAAACAAAAGGCTTTTCTTTCCAACTGCCTCTAACAGACACAGTCTCTCCAGCTAAAAAAATAATATGCAATACTTACACAACTGTGAAAAATAATTCTACTATCACATTTGAAAGAAGAGAGGTTTCAGAAGGCAAAAAGGTATTATTTTGCAGCACTTTTCCTTTCTCGCTCCTGTTAATGAGGTTGTAGGGCAAGTCAGAATAGAAAATTCATTCTTGACAGCTCCTCACTGTTACCTGACTTCAACTGTACTATTAATTGAAGCTATTTAATATACATTAAGTCTATAATGTATTTTTTTGTTTCATGCTTTAGTGACTACTGTGAGTGGACTTCCTTACCTCCAACCGTACCTGCTGCCAGCCTCCCTCTAGCAGCTATGGACATCACCCCCCCCAAGGCAGGTTACCACCAAATGGTTCCGTCCTGCAGCATTGCAAATGCACAGAGTTTTCATGAACTTAATCAGAATTTTTATGTATGTAAGTGACAGCAACATTTCAGAGCGATGAGGAGGCAGTAACTACCATCTCCTGCAGCAGCTCCTTCACAGTCCTTCCACGCATCTCTCCATAACTCTAACCAAACTCAAAAGGAGAAGGCAACTCCAGCAGCCTTCAGTGGTTAAACTTCCGTTCATAAGCAGCTTTGATGGTTTCTTTGGTGTAGCATTACTATTTGTTGTATGTGTCTTTCTTTTAATATGAGAAAATCTGTTCTGTGGATGGCAACAAAAAATTGCCGGTTTCCTACTCCAATTCTGGTGCTAACTTGCTTTTTCAGCTTTGTCATGTTTCCCTTCCCTAAGCCGATCCTTCCTTCCAGTTTTTTCCCCACAGTTAGTTATATACAAGCACATATAAGTTGTATCTTATAATCCAGGCATGTACCCTTTTCAGAAACATACGATAGGAACCAACTGATAGCAGACACAGACATTAGGGGAATACAATAGATCACAAGATGAATCTGCATTAAGAAGACAGCAACAGAGGGTTGTTTGGTGGTTTTTCTCTTTCCAGAATTAACTTCATTATTGCATAGCATGGCTTTAATATTTGTAATAATACTTAAAATACCAGGAAAAAATCCTCCATCTCTGTATACCATAAAGCTATACTCTAATGACCTCAGTTACAAAATTATGCCATTTACTTAGTCCTATACTACACTACATAGTGTAACTTAAGAACTATGGTACAACATATGGTGTGGTCGTACTGTGTGAAAACATCTGTTTAAACACAGTTTAACTATATGAACATTTGAATATACATAAATTCTTCCATACATACTTAACACACACAGTTTCAGAACTCCTTTMCAAGCCTTACTATCTAATGCGAAGTCAGCCTTACATTTGCCTGATGTAACCTGCAAAGTGCATTGAAAACCTAAGCCAGAACACAACCCAAACAAGTACTGTTTGTGCATCCTAGCAGTCACAACCAGTTTCAACTTCTGTCCTTTATGGAGCTGATGAATGGACATTATTATAAAGATATCTATAAGATAGGTCTATTAGAGGAGCCCTGAATAAAATAAAGACTTCAAATACCATTAAAATTAATGAATTAGGTCAAGTCAGGTAATTCATCACCTGACTGAATTGGAATCCAATCTGAGGCATCCTTTAAAAAAGACACATTCAAATGAGGTAGTGTTCACAGGGAAGTTCACAGTGAAGATAATCATAATTTAAATGAGAAAATGCCTGCATAGTTTTAGCAAAGTCTGACAGGGTTTCTGTGCAAAAGCAGCATGGTAAGCAAAAGCAAATTTCCACAAATTAATTTGACCTTGATGAAAGGCACATATTTTTATCAATCAGACTTAACAAATATTGACTTTAGACATTAACCAAAGACATACATAAACAWTCAGGTTGTTAAAACAGTTGTCAAGTTCATTTTCCTTCTGAAATCACAGTTTGCTGATAAAGATCTAGCTGAACTTAACCTCTTTAAAAAAAACRGTATTGCCTCATAAAGCAAGAGTCGGGTAGATTAGTCTTCTCTGACTATCAACTGCTAAAAAAAGATGTGTTGCACAGGCAGACTGAAATCTAGAGCCAGCGTGCTGGCTAGGATAGACATACAAATGAAACGTGATAGAATTATAACCACAACAGGCCCCATGACCATGGCCCATCCTCCTCCAGCAGCACCAGCCAGGAGGCTGGGGGAGAACGGCAAGGGCACCACTTTTACTTGTGACTACCATTTATCACCGAGGTTTTATTTCCACTGGAAGGCCAGTAGGGCAGCATACTTCAAGGTTACAGGTCACCAAGTAGAGGACTTTCCTAAGAAAAAGGTAATGCACAGTAACTGTTTAATTTTCAAAAATACGAAAGATGAAAAGACACTTTAATGGTTCTTTCTACTTTCCATTCTTAGTGGACTACTGGCCCTTCCCAAAAGGGGAAGATAGCAGCTTGTGTAAAACAGTGCTGTCTTCTCTCAAGCCACTCCATCAGCAGTTGAATGAAGAATCAACCATCACTTTGAGAAAAACAAGATTCCCAATACATTTCCTGAGTGAAGCGTGCCTGCTAGCACTCACTGAGAAGGTATAAGATCTGTACTGCAAAGCAGGGCAGGAGCTCCAAGCAAATCCTGGGTGTCCCTGCAGGAAAGGCTCCCTGCTTGCGAGCACGGAGAGCTGTTGAACTTCTCTCTCCTCCAAGATCAAAACCTTCTCTGAACTGTCAGATTCCCTGAAAGAAGGGAAGAGCAGGGACCATAGCGGCAGTCAGGCTTCAGCCAAGCATTTTCAAACATTCAGTAAGGCGAGTGCGAGATTAGATTTGAGGAGTACACAAAGGCTTTCTTCTGTACCACAGTATTCAGACATCTATTTTGTGTCTATCCAGCCTTCACCGAAGAAACACCTTGAGGCATTTCATGACTATGTTGACATTTCAATTATGCTGCATTTAAATAGATTTGGTTGTGCTGAGTCTTTTTTCTTGCTAAAATACTTCCCGTTCTAAATATAGATTCAAAGACTTATTTACTAAGTCAAATTCTGACAGGGAACATACCAAGGAAGCAGCAAAGGAGAAAGTCACAGTATTTGCCTCCCCTCTTTAAAAATTCTTTCTGTCTCTCCACCTTTTTTCATCTGCTCCATGACTGGAGGCTGTGCACAGAGAGCACTGCAATGACAGAAGCAGAGCTCTGTAAGGAATCCTCAGAATGGATTCGGTGTGAGGAAAAGCAAAAGAAGGTTTCTTTTCTCTGCAGCCTCCTAGAACTGGCTGTAAAGTGAGCTGGAGATCAGCCTACCTGCTGGCAGGGTCAAAAAGGGTGCAGGCCAACATAAGAAATCCGTGAACAGCCTAGAAATGTAAGGCTGTAAGTAACGCAGAGAGCCACTCAGCCAACCAAGCACACCAATACTTTTTCCCCAAATGTCCTCGAAGTTTATAGGAAGCGATAGTAGCAAAGAACTGGAAGATAAAAATTGCTTCCATAATTTAGCAGCCTCTCTGTAATGACTGACTTCTCTACAAGCCATGAAAACGTCAAAGCCTTTGCTAGCAGAGTTTGCAGATGTCCGTTAAACAGCTCATACACAGCAAGCCCTTAGGAACCCACAGGTTCCTAAAACATGTAACAGTTTCATACTCTTTGAAGAAAGAAGAAAAACTAAGAGTCAGTTAAGTTTCATAAATGTCTCCTCTTCTGCCTATACATGGCTAAAGAAAGTGAAAGGTGGCTAATTCCAAACTCTCTGGGTATAAAGGTTTACATTAACATTTTTCTAGCTCAGGCTGTGCATCTCTGTTGCTTTAGCTGTTCTGCAAGTGACAAATGTGAAAGAGCCTGAATATTTTCCTACATGCATACTTAAGATTTGTACTAACTGCTGTTTATCCAAAGAAAGTAATGGCTTTGAATCCTGTCAAAAAATATACCATAATATCGGCGAAGTTTTTACTGAATCTGATTTTATGAGAAAGAATAAAACAAGTGTGCATAGCTATGCAGCAATATAAACCACTCGCTTTTTTAATACGCCTAGAAATATTTGAGGGAATGTGAAGGTGATCTCTTGAGAATATATCCAATACCCACTGTTACCCTTAAAATCCCATGCTGAAACATCATTGCCAAAAATAGCCTCCTAAAGGTGACACTTCTGTGAAAGATGTCACAAGTTGCAGCAAGAGCCACATGAGTATATAAGCCATATTTACAGTGCTACTACAATTTGCACATTTATTTCATGTATTCGTTTTCCTATTTGATATTCCTTTTCCTATTTTACATGAAGTTTTTTGGCTTGGAGAATATTTTTAAGTACATGCAGTTATGCATGGAACTTGCTTGAAAAATCTCACTGTTATGGGAATGTGAAATATATCTACAAAACAGTGTTTTCAATCCAAAAAAGGAATCTGGAAATCAAAGAGCAAGAGACCAGTGTTGTACACCACACCATTATTCCATAAGAAAAAAAATTACAAAGCAAAGAAAGCAAATATTCCAACCAAAAATATCATTTAATAAAAGAAGCAAAAATAGAACCATTTCCCACATAGCCCCATTTGAAGCAGGTAATAAACAGATGTTAKCACATCTACTCATGCATAGGCTTTCCCCTATATGTATGTTTTACAGGTCAACAATATGTAGAACTATTTGCACGTATCCTTATGCATATATGTCTTCGGATGATCAGTGTAGAAATTATTTCTCACCAGCTGCCAGCCTTCCCCCAAACCATTCACGCACCATCTGAAACACGGGAGACAGTGAAAGCAGAGTAGAACAAATCCTTTTGAAAATTCCCTGGAGGCTGGCTGTGCTTAGCCTGGGTTGGGTATTTTGGCATAGGCAATACTCATCTCTAACGCAGCTCGTCCGGCTGTGCAGAGCATGGCAGCTCATGACAACACCAAAACCTGCCCAGAAAAATGTGGCTGTGACAGGTCCCAGCTTCTGAGACTTTCTTCTAGCCCAGGAATACAAATATCAGCATATTAGTGAGGTAATCTGAAGGCAGCGTAGAAACATTTTTTAAAGTCTCAACCCTATCACAAGACTTTACTGCAGTATCTCCTGAAAACAGGCTTTTCAGTACAAAGACCATATGTTGCTGCACTGACTTGTACGTTTCGTAGTACAGCTGAGGCTCCAGACTTGATTCAGATTTTGGGGTATCATATCTGGCTATCGGTAGAAAAGTAAAATCCTACGGAATATTTACATGGAAAATAATAATTATTATTCAGCTGACATAAGAGTTGTTGTGGGACCTAGAAGTGATGCTTATTTTAGGTCACATTGTCAACTGTAGTGAATAGCTTCTTTTATTTTATATTTTATTTCCCTTCCATTTGCTCTACTTGTCTCTGCAGTAGATGATTCAGCTACAGGATGCAGATGAGCTGCAGGATGATAGCCATTGGTATAAGAAATATTTCCACAGTTTTACTATAACGCTTCGGACTCATTTCACGTATACAACAATTACTATAAAACATGGGTAAAAAACCAACCCTGAACTGTTAAATTAATAAGAAAGAAGTTGTGTAAATTAAGTAGTATCAGCATATCCCACCCCCTACTCTTTTTGTGGGGAGGGAAATACAATTTTTTAATAGCTTTTATTACAACCAAGGAAAATTTACATTTTAAAAAGAAGCTTGAAGAAGATACTGAAGAAACAGAAATTCTAGCTTTCCTTCAAACACAATTTGCTGTACTAATAAAACACAACTATGATCCTCCTAGAAGTCCCCCCAGTACAAAGGGGTTTTTTTGAGATAATGGGAACATGTATTAAAAATGTCAAACCTAGCCGGGTTTTTGTTCTACGCGGATTTAAGTTTAGTGAAGTTAATAATGGATACCTTTTGCAAAAAAATAATAATTTCACAACCTAAGACTGAAGTAGGATTCATACATATCCTCTTGACTCTGATGTTAAAGTTGATTAAAACTAGAGATAATCAAGTTCTTTGTTTTTGGCATGGTTGGTATAAAACCCAAATGTATGGATTGTTCTGAGGGGACCCAAGCACCGCAGTGATGAAGGGAGAAACGTCCCACTGATTGAGCAAATGAATRTATCTTTATACTCTGCTGATATGCTACAGTATTAAAATTATGTCTGTTCACTCTGAGGTTAGATTGCGACAGTTTATGTGCTTTATATACCTGGGGATGTGATGTTGTTAAGTTACTCTGTCCCAAAATATATACAGGAACAGACTACCGCTTCCCCTTCATCAGTTTACTGAAGGATAGGTAAAGGACATGTAAGGTTTGGGCTACCACCATTTTTAGTGGARAGGCACATATTCCTACAGTTCTGCTCTCTTTGTAGAGCTCTTCTTGTCTCTAATAAGCATAGCAAGTTGCATGATAGCTACACAGGCACGAAAACTGGGATTGTGAAGAATTACATCCCTACTACCATTTGTTACTGTGCTATTTTGACCCACTYGGTTGATAAGGAGGAGACCTTGGTTGGTCTCTAGGATTCACTCTAATATATTTAAACAAATCGCTAATCATTATAATAATATTGGCTCCTTGAAGTAAGGATAAAATGGAAAGTCGACTTCCTTGTGAGAATGAGGCACAGTATCAAGCAGAGCTGTGCCAAAAGTCAGACTTCAACTCTTAAAGGCGAAACCAGATCTTTATTTCAATACAAATGAGAACAAAACTGGGATTATACTCTGATGTAAGGACTACTAACAAGACTCCCAATTAAAATTATACCAGCAAAACCCAGCAATGTGTCAACCAGTAAGAAATCCAATTGTTCTGCAGACCCCGGCTACCTACCAGGCTTAACTATCAGAAAAATACAACTACATCCAAAACTATTTCCAAAAATTCACATGGAGAACTTTTAAGGGACCAGTATTATTTTTACTGACTTTTTACAATACATAATGCTCTCTGAAGTGCCTTTATTAGTTCATTCAGGGCTTTAATAAATTGAGAGACCATCCAGGATCAGAGATTTACTTCCTTTCAAGCAGTACCTCCAAAAACCCTTCCAACGTTCAGAAGTTCAAACCAAATGCTGACTATCACAGTGTGCTCTTCCTGACCTGAATATTTCAAATTCAGAGTTTCCTAATGAAAATCTCCCATCAAACACTTTTTTATTGACAATGGTCTGCTCTTCAGAACAAAAAGAACTACACCTTGAGAATAAGAAATGTGTATCTGCAACCCTCCATATTTTATTGGCTACAAAAGTTCTCTGACTTCATGCTTTCTCCATACAAAAAAATGACACAGAAAGCTGTGCCATTAAAATCATACGAGAATCAAGACTGCACTAAGAGCCCATTATTGCTGCTAATGAGGCTGATACCGCTGCGTCGAGTTGCTCTTTTGCTACTGCTGCTCCACAATTCAGGCAGTCTGATGAACTTGGATCTGCATTGTCAAACATCAAGGCGGCGGCGCAGGAAGGTCACGAAGTCTGTGTAGCATTAGGCACATTGGTAAAGTCAGAAGAAGAAAGATTGTTTAGAAAATAGTGAGTATGCAAATGCCCTGTCTTTTTAATTAGCAGAATATATCTCTAGCATAGAAGACTGCTGCTATTAAAAAAACTGAATGCTCCTGTGCTCCACCCAGGTAGCTGCAGCTGCAGTATATTACAACTTCCCACAGCCATTGCAATGTAACAGGAGGATGACTTAAAGTAGCTTTCAGAGCAAAGTGTCACCGCTTTCCGTGAGCAACCTGAGATATGGCACGCATATGCATCCACATCCACACGATTTGTGCAGCCTCCAACTCAGCATAAAACCATGCACTTTAAAATATGACAATCATAACTTCACATTTTCAGATGGTGCCATTTGTTACAGGATGGTTGTCTGCTGTGTATTTTATCTTTTACATGTGAAAAATTTATAGTCACTCTTGAAAACGTTTCTGAAAAATTGAAGGAACTCACTACCAACTTCCTGTATAAAACAGCTCACACAACAAATTTCTTCTCAGCGGCACTAACACATTAGTGCTCGGTGTCAGAAAGCAGGACTCCCAGAAACAGCGAATGACTGACTTAACTCATAAAGAGCATGCACAAAGTAAATTATCCAAAGGAGGCATAATCATATGGGAAAGGCTATACTGAACGCAATATTCCTGCTTTCATTGAAAGAGTAAGACAGGAGGCACAACAATCCAAGTATTGCTGTGTCAGGCAGGTCAACAGACTAATATCATGGACTATTGGACCATATGGACTGTAAAAATATGGCTATTTATAGCCAAAACATGATTCAAAACTGGAAAAAAAAAATCCAGAGATTTATTAAGTACATATTTAAGATACTGATGTCTCCCAGACTTTTGGCAATCACTTCACCTTTGGTTGTATCTTCCACAATTACATGGACATGTGCAGTGTACATTGATAAGCAAGTATTTATTAGCAACATTTACCATTTAATTCCATATTTAACTGATTAAATTTAATTTAAGTTCAGATGAAATTATTTAATTTCATTCTTCAAAGATGGAGACAGCAAATATAAAAGGTGGATATTGATAAAAATCTGTGGAAAAGCAACTGAAAACTGGAAAAAAATGAATAGTAGAACACCAAAAATCCCAAGTTAAGAGACCTGGTAAGATGACAATTACAGCTGAAAAATAAAAAGCTAATGTATTTTCATGATCTCCCATCTCTTACAAGAATGACTATATCCCTAGATAAAATCTTTTTTTTTTTCTTTAATGAAATGACATTCAAAAAGCCCTTCAAGAAGAACAACTAGCAGCAGCTGCAATATTCTTCTTTAGATTTTTAAAAAGAGAGAAGATGACCTGATTGAAAAATGCTGGTCAGCAACAATAGCTTTGTCCCATCTTTTTTTCCAAAGGAGAGAAGTGCTCCCTGACTGAGAAAAGAGTAGGCAGAAAGCATGTTCTCCTAATCACTTTCAGGTAACAGGCCCCAGCTGAGCTCTACCAGGCAACAAGCTTTCTATTTTCTTTCAGTGAAAGGGAGGTAGACTTCGTTTAGAGAATTTAGAAGTTTGATGCTTCCCCCCCCCGCCTCATGACCAGAACAGGCTGCAAAACTGGTTGACTAATGCTGCAGAAGCTCTTCACAGCCATATTGGTTTTATTGTGCAAAAGAAGAACTCAGTACCTCTTCTGTGGGAAACAAACACATGTGGATATATATCCATGGGCTCTTCTCAAACTGGCCAGTATTCCTAATTCTACAGTGAGTATTAACAAATCTGTATTTTGATCTGTTTAAAGCTGTTTGTAATGAACCATCAAAGTATTTCAGAACACATCAGAGATACAGTTCAATCCTTATTTTAAATAGTAAGATCTGCAAAGGGAAAAAAAAAAAAAGCCAATGGCATAATTTGGGCTAGTTTCCCTTGACCCTGACAAGGAATGACACCGAACTCAGAGCCTGGGGCTAATTTGAATTTCATAATTTAATGAATGGAGCCTGTCAGTCAGAGATGAAATGTATTAATAAAAGCAAATCAGGTACAAGGGGGGATTAGAATTCCTTTCTCTGCATGGGACTACAGTGGCAAAAGGCTATCATTCAGAATATTAAAACTAAAAGATGCTGATAAAACAGCTTAGCATGTTTAGTAGCTGGTGCACAAACACGATAATCATTTCCACACCGAGCACAGAATCAATACAGCGAATTACTTCCAAATGCCTAACAGAGTGTTTTCAATGTCACCAAGGAAAGTTCTGTCTCAAATCTCAGTCTTTATCTCTTGCCAATACATCTCCCACTCACTTCCCTCTGCAACACTTTTTTCTAGCTCTGAACATCTTCTGCCTTGTCTTTTGACATCCCTCTCTTCTTCAACCGCACAACTTCAAGTTTCATCCGCACTGTTGTGTCCTCTCCATCCTCACGCACTCTGAACGCTAGGGGGACCAGCAGAGTTAGTTATTTCTTAGGCTGCTCCATCAAAAAAAGAAAGAAAAAAAAAGAGGAAAAAAAAATGTCCAGAAGACTTTCTAATTCTAATTAGTTAAACAACTTTTTTCTTTTCTTTCCCACCTCCAATGTACTTAAAAAAATCTGTGGCCAGTTTCTATCTCCTCTCTCTCCAGCTTTGTAATTCAGTAATTCTTTCTTTCATAATTTTGTCTTCCACTAAATCATTTTTTCTTCTTTTAACTTTCCGTGCTCTGTAGTTGCTACCGTAACTTCTAGGTCTTCTTGTTATTTTGACTTTCTACGAGTCTTTTATTGTCGAGTCTTTTTGGCTACCATATCTTCTGAGTTTTTAAAGAATTTCCATTACACTTTTTCATAAATCTTTTTTTAAACTGAATATGCTGCCCTTGACAAATCTACAACTTTTTTTGTGCATCCCAAAGCAAACAGTACCAAAAAACATGTCAAACAAATAAGAACTGTAATAATTACTGAATTAATCTACTTTTAGTTTTGATTTGAACTAAACCAAAGAAGAATTAATGTAGTAAAGAATTCCACAAAAGTGTTACATGAACAAAATCCCCTTAAGCAAGACCAAGAAATAACAAAATGAGATTGTAAAACAGAATGAGAGACTAAGTGGAAAACACCACTGAATATCTATAAAAAGAAAAACAAGTAGAGATAACAAACCAGAATGAATGATACCAAGCTTAGTAAGATCTTAGACAGAAAGCACAYGAAGAGCTGGAAAGGCCTAGAGGCTTCCTGAATGATGGACTCAGAATAGAAAAATGTGGAAGAAAGTGGTTTTACGCTCTACTGTTCTTTTCAGTATCATGAATTATGTTCTCCTGTCCGTGTGCACGCCCTTTCCTTTAACATCCTCTGCTTTTTCATGATAAATTTTTGTGGGCAATAATCTATATAATTTTTTTTCTGTTCCAACCCGGTTTTCATCTATTTCAAAATCTTTGCTTCTATGTAAATGGTGATACTTCTAAAATACACTCTTAAGTCTCCAGGGCATCCAAATGAACAGCAGCCCTCAGATCACCCAATTACCAGGCTAACTGAGAGAGTCCTACAGTTCAGTGATGGTCACTGTTTCATCTACTGAATGTTGGATATTACTTTATGGATATTTCTAGTTGATTACACAAACTCTACTTGTAAAATATTTCTTCTTGATAAAAGCAATGTTTTATATTAAAATTGTATGATTAGATTGAATCCCTGAATCTTTGGTGCTAAAATGTTTTAAAAGGGCATTATGGTACTTGGGCATGGGTAAGGTGCAGACACCTGTTACTTATAACCAACACTTTGACAGCAGAACTACCATGATCCATATTTCATCCTTAAAGAAAAAAAACAAACCCCCTCACCTCTTTCCATGCTATGCTTCAATATTTAATGGCCAACTCTAAATTATTTGTAAGAACTTATTCCTTAATGACGGGGGGGGGGGAAAGAAAAAAAAAATTCAACATATACCGGGTCCTGCACTTCAGCCACAACAACCCCATGCAATGCTACAGGCTGGGGGAAGAGTGGCTGGAAGGCTGCCTGGCGGAAAAGGACCTGGAGGTGCTAGTCGACAGCCGGCTGAATATGAGCCAGCAGTGTGCCCAGGTGGCCAAGAAGGGCAACAGCATCCTGGCTTGTATCAGAAATGGTGTGGCCAGCAGGAGTAGGGAGGTGATCGTGCCCCTGTACTCAGCACTGGTGAGGCCGCACCTCGAATACTGTGTTCAGTTTTGGGCTCCTCACTACAAGAAGGAGATTGAGGTGCTGGAGCGTGTCCAGAGAAGGGCAACGAAGCTGGTGAAGGGTCTGGAGAACAAGCCTCACGAAGAATGGCTGAGGGAACTGGGACTGTTTAGTCTGGAGAAGAGGAGGCTGAGGGGAGACCTTATCGCTCTCTACAACTACCTGAAAGGAGGTTGTAGCCAGGTGGGTGTTGGTCTCTTCTGCCAAGCAACTAGCGATAGGACAAGGGAAAATGGCCTCAAGTTGCACCAGGGGAGGTTTAGACTGGACATTAGGAAAAATTTCTTTACTGAAAGAATGGTTAAACATTGGAACAGGCTGCCCAGGGAAGTGGTGGAGTCACCATCCCTGGAAGTATTTAAAAGACGTGTAGATGAGGCACTTAGAGACATGGTTTAGCGGGCATGGTGGTGTCGGGTTGACGGTTGGACTCGATGATCTTAGAGGTCTTTTCCAACCTTAATGATTCTATGATTCTATGATTCTAAGAATTTTTGTTCTCTTACATCTGAATCATGCTTCAAACAATACACATACAATTTTGTGTCAGCAGCGAAGAAAATAAGGAAAAGATTATACAGAAAACCAATGTGAAGAACAACAGTATTTGCAGAAATAATGTAAGATCTGATATCTAGGTTTGAATAGACTTTTATAGGATGGAGAATACGTCTGCATCTGGTAAAAGAGCTTCTAAATCAGAGAAAACTTCTAAGTAAATTAAATACATTTGTCCAGCTCACTTATTAAAGTCAAACTAGGACCAATATTGACCAACTGGCCTCCAGTTAAACATGTAAGACTCTGCAGAAGGAGAACTCCAAATTCTTTGGAGTGTGGAGGCACATTCACACAGCAAATAGCTAGCACAGAAAATAATAGATGGCTATCATTATTTCACTTATTTGTTATTGCTCTCTGTGGAGTCAATCAAATGTGTGAGCACTGCTCATCTGCTTCAGAGCAAAGCCAGCTGGTAGAGAGCGACAGCATCTTACCCCATCAGAGCTGTTTCACCTCTGTGTATCTGCCCATGACCATGTATTCAAAAACTGTCCTGTTAAAATTAAAATCACTCCTGGCATATATAACAATCTGTGCATGTGTGCTGGTTCATGTGCTCACCATCTTTCACACTTTTTGATCTTCCAAATTTTTCTTTAGATTGTCCTTTGCTTGCTTAAACAGCATTTATTGAAATCAATCTAATATCACATTATAAGAGCTATCCAATACCATAGAATAATAATTATTGTAGAAGATACAATAGTGGTCCTGGCACAGGACTAGAAATGAAGAAAGAAAGAGACTGTTCTCTGGGGAGATCTAGTACGCAATTTGAGTTCTAGTGTGCAAACTACTGTTTCAGTGACTCTTCAGCCACTTACCGTGCAAATTTATTGATAAATCTACTTCTCTACAACTCTGTACAACTGAGTTTTTCAATCAGTATAAAAAGTATGATTTCACAGCCAACAGCTTCCCTCTGTTAGGAAGTTTGCAGGCTCCTGAGCTTTTACTGTAACACCAGAGATTTTGAAGGTTCTGCATTGTAAACTGTCTCATGAGGCAATACAAGCTCATGTATTTTCCAGAACAGCTGTAATTTCAGTATTACATTATGAGGTTAAGATTAAGATTGCAATACGGTTTTTGTTCTCTATCAGACCACCCTACCCTTCGTGGCTGGAATGGAAAAATGGCATCCACCATCTAGCTGCAGGTGTCAGTTGGAATATTGTTAGAACCCTAAAAAAATGAGAAGCTGGACAAGACTATGGAAAATGCACAGAAAGAAGAGGTCGAGCTAGAGGTGGATTAGGACTGGGAGGAACAGAGATTTAGAGGATAGAGAGGACAGTTTGAATAGTCAGAAAAAAATGTAGCTGGCAAAGGACACATTTTATATATACATGTAATGGCTGTGTACCCTATGGTGTACTGATACTTGCCCGAGTGCCTCTTGATGACACAAGCATATCATAAAGAACATCGAGAATCCTCATAGGAATCTCCATTCTTAGGGTTTTCAGGTTTGGGACAGTAGAAATGCTCTGTACGACAGCTTTGTTCCTCCGGGAGCTGTGCAAAAGGAAAACCTTCAGAGAGCAGCAAATTGGCACAGACAGGAGCTGGTGCTGAGCCCACCTGCAAAGCTACAGAAGTTGCATAATGCAAATTAAAGTAAAAACCACAATTCCTGCAGAGTGGCTCTTTTCTGTATCTTGGTGATGATTGTCACTCATCTTGATGAGAACTGTTATGCTCCTCGTTGCAAGCTGTTTTTGTTTTTTCCCTGTGTATTTCAGGCATGCTGAATGCCAAGTCTTTTACTGCCTAGCTACTGTTCTAAGGATCTTATCCTAACTTTACGTTTTTCTGCCCATTTCACTGTTTCATCATTTATGCAATTGGCTCTAGCCTAGACTCAGGCCCTGTTTTTCTAACAACTTGCTTAGTTTTGATTAGGTGCCTTTTATGCAGAGTAAGTTTTCTTCAAATATGAACATTCATATTTCACACTTTATACGTGAAATCCTGGAACAAATAAAAATACCTGCCTTATCCAAGAAGCAGCTATTATTTCTAAGTTGTTCAAAATGTATGTTTTGATGCAGGGAAGAGGGAAAACAGTTCCTTTCAAGTCTAATTTTGAAACACTATAGAAAATTAGAGGAGAATAAAACTGGGAAATATATTCCCAGATTATTTAATTCTGTTTCTACAATTTGAAGGATTTTGGAAATTAGTTTGTAGGATTTAAGAGCAGTAAGTCTACTGCACAGTTGCTAACATTATGCCCACATATTAGTTCTACCAGCAGACCTCGAGAGAGCAGATCAGGATGTGCTGTCGACTTGTCTGCAGGAATTGGACGTAAGGGTTTGCAAGGTCACGCTCAAAGTCTTGTTCTGAGCAAAAGGGACCACACCATATACATGGAACAAAAAATTTATTGTTAGTCCAATTCTTGTTTATAGAATAAAAGTCCACTAGTCCAAATTATATAATTAACACAGAAAAGCCTCAATAATAATAGGGTACTTTTAAAACTAAGCCAGGTCAGGCAATATTTGCTTGCTCACTGCACAATTGCTAAAATGAGGTACAACAAGCTCAAGCGCAGGCAAGCTGAGATGGGTGCTGAGACTTGGCTTTTACCAGGAAAAGCTGCTATCTATACAGGGTGCTCTTTGTCAGTGGATTCCAAACCAAGAAGGATAAATCACTAAATACTATTAATGATAATTTTATTTTTTTATTTGATTTTGATAGCTTTATTGTACAGCCCTGTGTTTAATTAGTATTTGAGCTTAAAAAAACCCACAGAAATATTCTTTAAAACACTACTACATCATGTTAGAACTCTTCTTACTATMMMATATTTTGCTTGTATTTTTCCATGTGGTAAAATATTTTCCCTGCTAGTGTCACTAGAATAATTATCTTCTAATAAGACAACTGACTCTTGTTATGAGTTGGTATTTTGGTTTGAGATTCAATAATTAATAAAATGTGAGATATGCTGGTCACATAGTTTAAGGTCCTTGCATTAAGGTCTCAGATACTGTGGTGGTTAGTGTAGGAACCTCACCAGCACAAAATATGTTTTCCTACAAAAGAATATTATAACTTGTTATCTACATTTCTCTAAATTTTAGTTTGTACTTGGACACCAATGAACACTTTCAAAAATTAATTCTGTAGAGTAAATATTTTAAAATGTGTAATGTGTGCTACCCTGTGGCTACTCAACACAAATATAACCTTATTATACAAATTATTATTTTTTGCCAGTAACTGAAGGCAGAATTCCCTATAACTGTAATTTACCCATTTTCTTGGTGATGCATGAATAGCTCAATTTCTCTTACTGGCTCACACTGAAAAAATAGTAGACATGTGCCTCTATTAAAAAAGCAGCAGGTATTCTTTCTTGATTCTATTGAATGCAAGTAGGGGGCAGATTTGACATGTAATCAGATTCCACTTTTACAGACTTGGATTTCAGAACAAGCCCTCTTTTTAAGTTGGTGCTATCTGATGATGCATATTGGATCTACCAAAAATTGAAGTATTAAAGTATTAATTAACAAAGGCGATGTTAATGAAATATAAATATTCTAGTGGCTTAGTGATAAAGAAAATGACTTTCAGATCGCTTTTGGATCATGCTTGACAGGGCTATATAAAATAGAGCTACACTTTAAAATTGCCCTTCTGCTTGCCTAGATGTCTGATACTACCTTAATTAGTGGCTTACATCCAGTGAGAAAACATAATTTCTTATCCTTGTCTTACTTATATTTTTTGAAATGTTACTTACATTAAAAGTTCCTTTCTAGTTTGATGTTTGGACCCTGGAAAGTGAGAACTTTGGCCAAAGCCCCAAATGGTTAGGACTAAAGATTAATGAGTAAAACAGGAAGAAACGCAACCAGAAGAAAACCTAGTAAGAAAGGAGACAAGGTGCATAATTTCCCTCTTCTTTCTTCCCATTCACACAAAAAAACATTGTGACATAAAAAGAAATAATAACAACAAAGAAAAGGGTACTCATTACTTCTGAGTAATGAGACTATCTAAAGCTGGGACAAATGAGCAAATGCACTTCATTTCAATTTCATTTCATTGTACTGGAAGAGGACTGTCTAATGACACTCTTTAGGAAGGTCTTCTCTTGTATTTAAAAAAAAAAACAAAACAAAACAAAAAAAAACAACACCTTGCTAAAGATTATGGAAATGTATATATCATCTTGTTTTTTCCTTTGGCCTACCATAAGCAGTGGGCTGAAGAAATCAGGCTTTAGAGTGAAACCACTCCAGCAAGTTCACTTTCCCAACTGCTAAACTTCCTGCCCATATTTTACAATCTAAAGGAAAAGTGTTTTTTTTCATATACCATTAATGGTTACTTCATTTTCAAAGGGAAATGGTGGAAGGCTCATCAAAATTATACTACAGGGACTAATTCTGAACTAAAAGAGGAATGACCAGAAGATATAACATAAATATTTCATCTCTAATTTCTGAGATTCATTGATAAATAACTCTGAGTTGAGCATAGTAATTGTTAAGAGTGCTTTATAAATGAGAAATAGACTGCTCAGTAGCACTGTGCCCATAATACAATAGTAAAAAATTCTCCACCCTTAGATCAAAACCTAGAAATTGGTTTATACTTAATAGCAATTAGTAGGGAGAACCACAGGATCACACCCTACTTGTTCAAAACTGGTCATTACCACTTTGAGTGTTCCAGTGAATAAATGTTTACCTCTGTACCGGCTCTAGTAGATTACTGGATGAAAAAAATGAATATTTGATCAATTTCATTTTTTAATTGAATATTCATTTTGCATTTTGTCCAACTCTTTGGCAGATATACTAAATCGAAACTCATACGGGAGTTCTACTGAGTGTGCCTAATTGATAATACCAGCTAATTGAATTTACAGCTTCTATGCATATTAATTCTCCATTTTTATTTTGGCACTCTGAAATTCCACCAAGCTTCAACTAATAAAGAATGTGAACATTAATATACAGCCATCTCTGTTGCTCAGTATAGATCTGGAGTTTCAAAGCACAGGACCTACTACTTCTAATGAAAAAGACACCGTTTGAACTCACTTGGAATAGAAAGACAACCTCAAAAAAGCCAGGCTTTTCTGAACCTATAAAGATCAAAGTTGCGGTTTACTTAGGAAAGATAGCTACTTGAAATTTCTTAGATCAATATACATATCATCACAAATTAAAAGCCTTACAGATCTGTTTTAATGTACAATATCAACTTACAGTTTCCTCCCCTACATAATTCACAAGAAAATATAATGCACAGTTTTTACTAGCAGTTAATGATGGATGCTCTTTGGATTGATCTAACTAAAATCAAAACATTTTGTGAATTTATCCTCCAAAGTCTGTTCCTATGTGATTTTTACTTTAACTTTGTATATCATGCGGTTTGGAAAAATCCTCCCGATCTGTGGATTTGTCCTTAGAATGCATGCACAGGTGTTAGAATTATGTTTTTCCTTATTGATATGAGGTTTCTTATGCACACAAGAATTCAGTGAAGAGGGCCATATCTGTATTGCTATAACTGTCACAATCACTCTCATTTCACAGCCACTTTCATAGCTCTGATTGCATAAGTTTCTATTGGGTAAAAATAAAACATGTACTCTTTCAAAAGCTCATGCTTATTTGATATCAGCATCATCTCATACCATCTTAAAGGAAAGTAAAATAACAAAGACCAGAAAGAGACAACGAACTCTTGGGTTCAGAGCAGTAGCAGGACTCCCACTGGTGCTGTACATATGTCCAACCACCAGCATATTCCAGATCCAGGATTACATTACTCACATGAGTGGTTGACACATTTGACAGCAGTTGAGGAAAAAAATGAGTTGTACGGTGAGAGGGAGATTGACTTTTCCTTAGAATATTTTGTTCTTTAAATTATCTTTATATTTCAAAAGAAAGATATTTTCTGTGCAATTTGAAATAAAAAAAAAGGATTGTAAGTATTACAGCACCATAAAGCAAAGAGATCTTTTCAAAACTGACTTAGACCATTTAATTCAATAAACTATTTTATCTGAAGTCAGAGAAAAATGGTTTTGACAACCAATAATAAAACTTGGATGTTTCAGAATGTTGTGTTAATAGGACTTGAATTTGATGGACAAATTTTGCTGACCTCACCGTAAACCTTTTACATTACAGAGATGTCATAAACAGCACTCAGTAAGAGTAAATGTGCTTGTTGAAGAAAGGAACTAATGTGGATACATTGGCATTTATTAGTACATCATTGTTTTGTTAGATTACACTTTTATTTTTGAAACCGTAATAGAATTCAGGTCACTGATAATAACCACCATTCATTCCCGACGGATTTTTTTTTTTTTTTAATGTAACCCCAGTGAACTTATATTGCTATCTATTATACACACCAGATGTGTGCCACTAAATAAGCTGAAATTTACAGCCTTCAGGAGTAATTAGTAAGTGGAAAATTAAAATTAATAAACTATGTACTTTTCCATATGATAAACTATAGCTATTCATAGGAAGACTTCCATTATTACTAAGAATCTCAAAGAATATAGCAAAATGTATGACTGTTTGTCAAAACAGCTGTCAGCTATTGCTTACTTTATTGGAAAGAGTCAGATCTACCCTGTGTCAGTCCCTGAATTAGACAGTGGTAATAAGTTATGATAGCAATCCTTCCAAGGGTTGCTAAAATTCACTCCTTCACAAGTGACACCAACTAACAATAAGGCAAATGGAGGAGGAGGACTTTCATTCTGGCTCAGAGCGAGCTGCTGCCAGCTCCTCTGGGGCCTTCCACAAATCCTCCCCAACCTCAGGGATGACACCAGTGCAGAGCACGAGGCTTGATCTCGCTCATCAAAATCCATCTATCAGGTTGAACGGTCTCATGTCTTAACACACGAAGTCTGATGGAGGTTGTAGATTCTTCAGCTGTGAAGAAGTTTAAGACATTTAATACAGATCTCTTCTATGCCTGTTCTTGTTATAATCATGGATTGTGTTACTAGGAGCTAATAGCTAATAGACAAGATCATGGTCATACTGTTATGGAGGAAAAAGTATAAAACGTTTCAAAATGGATGAAAGAAATTCATAAAACTAGGCAGAAAAGGGTGACCCAGATGCAACGTGACTCTGGAAGATGCTAATCTTCCCAAAACAGAGCGCGCACACATCTAGTCTCTCCACCAGCTTTATTTCTTATATTTTTTCCAAGTACTGACTCCTGGCTCCTGGCAGAGGCCAGATCCTTGGCCAGATGGACCTTTGAAGAGTTCTTTTGGGGTCAGAATTACAAGAAAAAGTTTCTCCCTTTGCTTTATAATCCCCCTTACATTTACCTTTCTCAGTTACAGTACATAAAGCTATTGAATTAGCCAATAAAGGCCAAGTATTAGAGCTATTATTTCTGCACTTCTGAAGTTACCCTTGAGAATAGAAGGCTTGGAAGAAGTTCTGCTTGATTCTTAGGGGAGAAAAGGCTTATTTATAAAAAGTAACAGATGTAGCTAGATGAAAAGAAGCCAACCATACCAGCTTAAAAAGAGAAAGAGAGTAATCATTCAGCAAAAATGGATACTTGCAATATGTGAACATGGTATTAAAATGCTTCTGAAATTTTCAACTTAAGAAATGCATTTATTCATAAGTAAATCAAATTATTTGGAAAAAAAAAAAATCCTAAAATCACTGAATCATTTGTGCGGGATTTTTCAGAGAATCATGAACATGGAAGGCTTCTCTAGTTTTATCAATAAATATGTCTTTCTCTTATTCTTCTATTACAATTCTTACATTGATTAAATGAGCTTCAGATGTCACAATTTGTATTTGAAAATAGTTATTCTGCGCCAAATAATTTGCACCAAGTTAGTGCATGCAATTCCCTAATGTGCCCTTGCAATGCATCTAGAAGAAGAATTTAGGCTGAATTCAAACGATGGGGAAGACAACAGAATGACACATGAATGACAAATGGTTACCACTCCTGTTCTCTGTGCAAGTTTATAGCCTGATTTGAAAACATAGTTCTTTCTGCACAGGGCTATACAACTACCATTGCACAGTAGTACGTTTTCTAACAGAGCACTGTGGCTTATAAACCTTAACAAATGAGTATATTTTAATTCTTTCATCTAAAAGCAATTCTCCCAGGTGGCTTATAAAGACCAAGATAACTTATATTTGTGTGACAGAGAAGCAGAGAGAAAGTGCAATATTTTATTGATGATTTGAAAAAGTCATCAGAAAGCTGCAATTTGTATTCTAAGAAACATGCGATCCCAAACTGTGTTGCCCCTATTCCTTAAAATATCTTATCACCCAGCCAAAATTATCCTAACTTTGGTTTCTTAAATTCTACCACAGATTCATACTATGTAGAGCTCAATGGGCCTAATCTAACACTATTTTTGCTAATAATCCGGTGAGTAAGTCGGACCTAATTCACAGCAATATCACTACAGACCGTGCTGGTGGAAATTCACAGTGCTAAGGATTAGAACAGAATGACAATGACTACCATAGGTATGTGTTTTATATTTGCAAACTGCTTTTTATGTTTATCTCCTTTTAGGAATAATTAAGCTTCTTCTTAGAAAGACTGAATAAAAGCCAAAATGGACATAAACATAAATACATAAATAGCTGTGGGTTGCAATTAGTAGGAACATAACAGCTATGTCACTTGATGCTTAATAAGCAAAACCATGTTGTGTAGCAATAGAAGAAAGTAATACAAACTGCAGGACCACAGAGTTAAGAAAAAAGTCTCTTCTATTGCTTATTCCAGGATGCTCATGTGCAGCAAATGCTACCTATGCTGTCTTCAGTGAAAGTAAAAATCCATTTCCATACAATTAAAACCAATATGCCTTTCAGTAGTACTTTTTTTTTTTTTTTTTTGGTAACGTAACAGAAGAGCATCAAGGATACTTGAAATACAAACATCCTAAAACTTCACAGAGTAGTAATGTCACCATAAGTCTCCAGTTTCCTGCTCAGCTTTGGTCCTGTGTGAGTACTAACGATAACACTCTTCAAAAGCAAAGAAAACCCAAACCTTGGCTGAAGCCATTACCACTCTGAGCCTCGCTGATCCCAAGGATATTATTAGCACAAGGTTTACGTTTTTGTGTACAACAATTACTCAGAATTTAATATTTTTCTTCTGCATATTTACAATTTAGAATTTATCTGGGTGCTGGAGGTTATTTTCTTCTAGTACAAACAAAATAAAGAGTACAGTAACAACATCTACACCCAAAGGAATAATACCTTCAGTAGGGAACCCCAGGCCCATCCATTTTCTGTAATAGCTGAATGGGAATGACTACTTAAAGTAATAGGTTTTAAAATGTTTTCTGAGATAAAGCAGCAGTACTCCAGCGCAGTTTTTTTTTTTCTTTTTGTTTTTCATTGTGATTCTGTTAGGAAACAGGTGGGCAGCAATAATTCAGTATATAATTCCATTTGCACATAGATCTGAATGTAGACTTGAGACTCCTTTGTATAATTCAGGGCTCTGGAATTGTCACATTCAGTGTATCTTGCTAAAGCCTTGTATTATAGTTTGCAAATGCAAAACAGTTGTTAACTTTCCCATCCCTAGGGAAAGTGCATGCACTGCAGATTTAGCGTATTCTGTCTGCAGGCGAGAGCCAGCCAGAAGTTCCGTGCATCAGCTTTTCCCTTGGCCAAGGAAAAAGTGACCTTGTTCCCTGTCCTTCTTAGCAGGTTTGAAAGACATGGGAGAAACTGCATGAGAAGTAAGTAGCRACAGAGGAGAGGAAGTGGTTATACCATCCTTTTGGGCTGTAATGCAAATATGCTCCAAAGACTGTAAATTTATGCGTGACTATCTTTCTCTAATGCTTTTTTTCACATTTTTTCACATTCACCTTCTCTCTTCTGCCTTTCCTCTTAGGCAGGCTGTTACTGTCTATCACTTCGCCATGGGACCAGGTGCCACTGACACATAGGAGAAAGCAGCAGCAGCACTGATAAAGGATGTGGGAGCCACACAGATAATTATGTGTGGTGCTTAAGAGGAGGAGCAGCAAAACAACTGGCATCCAGCTCCTCTGTGTCTGTTAGCAGGTGCAGCAAGTATCCGTGAAACTAAACTGCACTGTGGGAATACAGGGGGTGGTTTAAAAAGAATCTGTCAATAGACAAAGTCTATGCAGACTTCAATTTGCTTATCTGCTCCAGTTGCGCTGTTCAGCTGGGCAGGCTTTTATGTGGTACTGAAATAATGTGTATTCATATACACATATACATACACATAGGTATATATAAAAATATGCTATATATCTTGCACTGATCTCTATTGGATGTAAAGTCAGCTTTGTCTGCATCCATGTGTTCAGGTCAACCTCCTGTCCCTGAGTCCTGCAGAGATGCTCGTCCTTTCTAATAATACAGCTATCAGAGGAAATGTTGTGTGTCTCATGATCTTCAGAATCAGAAGGCATATATAAAAATATGCAAGAGAAATGCTGGGACTTGACATGACATCTTTTCATGGCAAAGCCATTGGACATTCATTTTTGTTCATGTATAATTCAGAGTGGGAATTCAACCTGAAAGGAACACATTGTATGTGCAGTTACGCACTCACAATAATGAAGAATTTAAGAACAATGTTAAAAAAAGAAGAGCATTCCTCTTCAAAATATAGCTAAATTTTTCAAGTGTTTTTCCACTTGAACAGTCAGTTTACAATTTTTGAAGCTGTTGGCCTATTTCAACCAAACTGAAGGTTGGGAGTTTTAAAGGTATTAAATCCTGACAAGATTTGTGAAAATCAATAGCTTGGCAGGTGAGAAACCTATTTCCCTGCCTCCGCTAACAGGGAAGCTGTGAAAAAACTCCCTTCCTGCTTTGTCCCAGAGAGCTTGGCAATCACCTCGCATACTCTGCCTTGCCAATGAACACAGGGACAGCACGGAGGAGGKACAGCACGCAGGGCTGCCCGCTGGGGTGGACAGCGAGGGGACAAGCACTGCAGGGAGGCAGGCAGGGAGCCGGAGAGCAGATATGGGGAAACGCAGGCTGTGGGGGGAAGGACGGCAGCAGAGGTAGGTCTGGAAGGAAAGCTTGGGTTAGCACAGGAAGGGGAAAGGTACACTTGTGGGTTTCAGGGAAGATTACGGCAACCTGGCATTTTTGGGGGGGGATGGATGAAGACGCAAGATACTATTCCATTTTTTAATATAATTTATGCTTATGAAACAACTCTTTTTCCCTTAGTCCGTGGTGAATAAGGATCTTTTCACTTTCTGACTCACTACTTTCTTGGTCTTTGCACTGTTTCCAATAGTTGAACCCTGCATTTCCCCCCTTCCAGGAGCATGCTGCATTCTTGCCTTACTTTGAGAATTCAACAGCAGCAGCTCTTCTCGCTGACTCCTGCCTTTAATCCCTCCAGTCCTCCTACAGTGCTTAGATTCACATCTTCTATTCCTCTCTCTGGTTTTCAGAGTCCTAGCCCCACATCCTCCTACAATACCTATCCCAGCTGTTTTCCGATCTACTGCAAAGTGCAGGCATCCAGTTTTCCTGCCTCTTCCCCTCCATCTTATTTTTATTTCTGTAGCATGAAAGGAAAGACAGGACCARCTTGGTGTCCCCGGTCTCTTTGTCTAACAGCAGTTTATAGCCACCTCTACAACTTTGCCGGTCATCAAACTTCTCGAATAGCCTGCAGCTGTTTTTCAACTGCTTTTACAAACGTCTTGAGGTGTTAAAGTGAATACAATTTCCTTCAGCCTGAATGGCTTGGAATCAGTTATTTATCTTCTACACCAAAAGGCAAATGTGGATTTGATGTCTCTGATGGCTGTCTTTGTTCAGGGATCTATATGTCTCTGCTTGTAGACTGTTGTGGCATGATAAAACCTAAGAAGCATTAAAAATATTAGCCGTATTTCAACTGACAGCACATATATCTCAGTATTAACTATGAGTATATAAAGAAAATCAGCTTGTTTTATGAACAGGCTCTGCTGCAATTGTAGTAATAGACCTGGTGCTATTAAAGAGTGACAGTTTGTTGTGTTTCCATTACAACTGTCAAGTTTCAGAATTGTACAGACCTTACATGATTGCCTCTAGTAGCATGCCATACCTACGATGAGCATGAGAAGCAGAGCGGAAGGATTAACTGCAAATCAAACTGAACGTACTACACGGGTGAGGAAAAGTTTGTAGAAGGGTAATGGCTCTGTGCTTCTGAGGAAGATACAAGCTGTGAAGGGAAAAGTCTTTTCCGAGTCCAAGATGAGATCAGGAATGTCAGAGATTTAACTGCAGTCCTGCAATATCTGTTCATGCAAGCTATTAACTTGCAGATACTCCAGCAGGATGTTGTGAAGCTCGATTAATATTTGTAAAATGTTTGAAAATGTAATGCTAAGAATTAACCTTGCTATCAGGAAAATCAGTGGGAATTATGCCAAAATCCTGTTTTTCAGCTATTCATAATTTCTCCCATAGATTCTCTTTTATAAGTGAGTTACAATTGCTTCTTGTTTGTGATAGCCTATTATCCATTTACCAGCTCCCTTTTAACAAAATCTTCTTAGTAAATGGTTCTGGTTTTCCCTATTTAAAACTGTTAATTCTTATCTCTCTCTCACGTTGTATTGCACAAATCCAAACCCAATTAAAAGAAAAAGGGTAATTGTGTTGACAGATAATTATCAATATTTTTCAAGGAAAAAAAAAAAAAGACTTAGAAATTACTACAAAGTACAAATATTGTTTACAATTAAAATGCAAATTCTAGGCCTTTAAACTGAAACACAGTACATTAATTCTGTGTGACATAAGCTGGTCAAAAACGATGTTACATTTAGTTTATCACTTCACATAAACAGACAAGAAGAAATCTGGTAGTCAAGTCTTTCTCTCTCAGATGTATGAAGTATTCTGCTGAGATCTGACGCCCATCAGGACGCCCTATGAAAACTTATTGTACTGCTAAGAATGATTTATAGTGTACTATGAACATTGTTGTTTCTTATAGTGAGGTCTTGTTAGAATGCTGATGTATTAAGACAAAGTACCATCACCTCCTAAACTTAGCTGTGATAATATATAAAGCCTGTCTTGGTGGCCATCTAGCTTCAGCATTGCCATCCATAAGAAACAGTATCTTTCATCTCCGAGGAGCTTTTCATAACGCAGCACCTTCCCTCAGAGCTGACAATTTCTGATCAATCCGGAGCATCCAAAACCACATTAAGGAAAGACATCTCATACGTTCACCACTAAACAGAATCATCCCCCCCGCCCCACCACTTAAAACAGTGTGTTTATTGTTAGTCCAATTCTTGTTTAAATGGTGGCATTTCAGGGGCTTAAGCAATGCAGAACACATAGTTTTAGTGTTGTGACTCTGCAGTGGTTTCCCATTTGGTAATTAATTTTTAATTAATTCACAGAGCCTTAAACATAGGGAATTCCTCTTATGGCAGCTAAAACTACACAATACAGCATTTTGGCCAATTTGCCTGTTTGAATTGTATTTTCATGATAGTTTAAACACCATATAGTAAGAAGATGTAACAGCAGAGAAACAAACTCTCTATAACAAAATATTACACACATACTAATGCCCAACCAAATTTCCCTTCTCCAATTACATGCATCTCTGATATTTCATAAACAACCAAAACCCAACATAAATCTCCCTCTGCTGCACACAGGACAATTACAGATTTCAGCCTCATTGCATACCAAATTATCAGAATGCAGATCAGCAGAAACTTGCTGAACTCAATCAAGAAAGAGTGAATTTTATTCCCAAGAGAGATGTTATGTAGACACTGAATGTAGGCCTGAATCTTTGTCTAACTGATGTACAGGTTTACATCTTAGCCATGGAAACTCTGGCTGAAAAAGCTTACAGAAAAAAGAGAAATAGGGAAGCAGGCAAGGTGCTGCTTACGTCCATTAGTATGTTAATCAAGGAATGGGATAATAAGCTTTTTGTTTTGTTTGAATTTAGCAATCAGACTGCTACAGTTTATGTACGAGCGTATATTTAACAAAATTAGCAAAAAAAGATAGCAATCAAGTAGCTGAAAGAGATCATCCCATGCATCCAACAAGGCACGAAGGTTTATACATGAAGAAGATCAAGGCAGGGTCTTTGGGTTTGTCTGCAGTGCAGTAGGAAGGCTGCTGCAGGGAGAGAAGTGCTGATCACTCAAGTCTGCAACGGCCAGCTGATCAAAGGAACGGCTAATTGATAGGGAAGTCACTTGGGTAATTATGATTCGGTTGCTCAGATCTTACACATTTTTAGTTAAATAAATCTCTGCCTTGACAGGTGGACAGTAGTCTGGTATCTCTTGAAGCTGAAAGGGTTGTATCTGAACATCTAATTGGAGGTTATAGGAGTGAGGAAATAATGTTCCCATCTGTAGCTCTCAGTTACACAATGCAAACATTAAGTATCTAGTATCTCTGATACAGAGCAGGGTCAAGATTCATTTTTCGTATGGATGAACTGTTATTGGATGAACTATTGAGCAATATCTCCAAAATCCCATAATTTGATGAAAATGAGTTTGACTCTACTATTAGTACCCTCTGAAGTAGCTCATGAAAATGCCTTACTGCCAAAGTAAAGTAGGAAATAAAGATCAATAGACGATTGGTTCTAACAAAGAAGAAAAAGGTTATAGTCAGTGGATCTTGCAGTCACAGGGTAAAATCGGACATAGCTGAATACTTTCACTACTAATTTAAAAACTGGTGTCTTACATACTGACTATTAAAACTGCACATTCATCTTGCAAAAAACACATTATCACAGATAGGTGAAAGTTTTACAAAAATGAAAGGGAATTCTGAATAAGAGGGATCCTCCATCCGACTTTTATTAGACTGTTAGCAGTTAAAGATGGAAAGACTGGAGGGGTATTTTTGTGTTCACTGGTTGGAGGAATGAAGGGATTTCTCTTGAATGTAGGGAAAAAAAGTGGACCTTTGCTGACTTTACCAGAAGAGAAAGAGCTATGTTCTAACTATTTCCCTTCCTTATTTAAGATCACCTCATCCAGATGGCTTTACTCTACCAGAGCTCCTTTGAAAAGCTTTGGCAGCATACCCTTAAAAGTCACCAAAGTTCCCCTTTGCCCTTCCAGTTGCTTTCAGTGGAAGTTACAGGTACTGTTGTGCAGGATTTGACCCACTCTGACTTGCAATACTTGGGGAAAATACCATACATTTCTCCCTAAAAGCTTTTGAAGCCTCAATTTCCATCAGTTTTGATGCTACAATAAATAATGCAATAGCAGACAACTTTATGAAAAGATGCTATGAAACACGAAGTGCAGAGGAAAACCAACCCACCAACCCTACTTGCACTGGGATTTTGATCCATTGAATAAGTATCCAGATTTGAATTGAACGTGTTAACAAACTCCTGAGTATAACCTATTTTTCCAGCCAAAAGCTAGAATATAGTTAACCTAATTGCACAAAGCAGTAGGAATTGATAGTAATTTTTACATTCAACAAACATGTAAGAAAAAGAGCTTGTTTTAGAAGAAGCTATAGTAGGGAATACAATCATTTGTTCTCTCTAGTCTTGCCTTCAGCAGACAACTATTTGTGTTAAAGAATAAAATTTAGTGACAAGTACTCCATACATACATATCCAATTATTTCATTCTCTGAGGACTGTTTTTTACGTATTTGGGAAAAGAAATGTGTCAGGTAGACTGTGATCTTACTCAGATGCAGCAGATCTGATTGCTGTGTTTCTACAGGGCCATGTAGCTAATACAGTTTTAATTTAAGGCCACAGCAAACTAAATAAATCTCGTCATTGTCAGTTAACTATAATCTTCTGTTTACTTGGAATTGACACTAATTATAGTAGAGCTTTCATAGTGATAAATATCTTCTAATACATTTATCAAGGACAAAATAACAAATACTGTAATAAGACAGTGACTTTGGGTCAAATTCTATTAATTTACATTGATATAAATCAAGATTAATTCTTTGGATTTATACCACAATAAAAAAAAAATTGTTTTATGCTTTATATTTTGATGCTCTGCCTCTTGAATGAAGTTAATTTAGACTCCATTGTACATGTCAGTCTTCTATGTGTCATTTATATTTTTTAATACAAAACTAAGCATTTCCACATACATCTCCGAAACATTTCCATGAAACAATAAGGGAATCAAGGTCCTCATTGTTTGTTGCTCAATGCTTCAAAATGTCTTTTGAAAAAGGAATCGTTAAGTACAGCTTATAGATCTGTAACAAAAATAGCTTATGCAATTGTATGCAACACTCAGATTTTTAGCTGAATGTGCTCATAACAATCCGGCATTGTTCAAGCCTCTGCCAGAGCTCTCCTCATCAGATGTTCACCAGGTGTGTTGAGATACACAAGCAGCCAGCATTTGGGGCAGAAGCCTTCCATAGGGAACAGTCTGATTCTTGACTGTGTCATAAGAGGTCTTTTAATTTCTTCCATCTGGCAGCTCCCATCGCAAATGAAATCTAAACCTCTGGAGTGAGATTTGCACGCACCCTTGAAACACTGTGTCTGGGTGTTTAGACCAGAGAATCTGCACTAGGACATGCTGTTTGCACTAAAATTTAAATCATCACATTACAAATGCAGAGGTGGTTTTTATTATTATTGCTATCAGTATTTCGAAAATTTGCTGAAGACAGCTATAGCCGGGGGAAAGAAGAGGAGACGCGCTGCTCCCGTTGACTACTTTCAATGAGTCTCAAGGTAGGGGAAGCCACTACTCCCTGTTCCAAAACCAGGACTTTTAAAAAGGTGGTTGAATGTGATACACCTTCGAGGTGAATTTCCAGCAGGTGCAGAGGATAGCTGATAGCAGGCAGGCAGCAGTGAACAGGCAGCAGATGGGCAGGTCGGTGGGAAGGTAACCCCAGGCTATCGGTAGACGGCCAGGGCATGGAGGGCAGCTCTGTGTAATCAGCAAGTGGATCAAACAGCAGAAAGACTTCACCTCTTAGTTCACCACAAGTCATTAATCACACCTGTTGGATTTTGTGAACGTCTTTTTTTAAGACGTTTTAAAGTCATGGCCAGCCCTTCCTCCTTACTTCAGTCTGTGGGATTAAACTGACATAGCACAACCTAAATACCGTACATTTCAACAATGCCTTTTTAGAAATGTGTATCTTATTTTTGTTGGGTTACGTGAATATCTTATTTTAATCCCCATTTGAAATAAAGATGTGTTTACTGTACAAACTTGAAATAGGAAAGTACTGCTAAAGACTATGTAGTCACTGTGGCTGTAATGGCCATTGAAACACAAGCTGTAAGAGCTAAAGACAAGGAAAGCAATGAAAGAAGGTAAAGAAAACATACAGGTAACATTCCCCTATTGAATATCACTTGCGAGGCATACAGTGCAAAATATTAATGACATGAGGCCTTAAAGTTTAGGTTTTTAAAATTCATTAAAACAGCACTAGTTTGTTACAATGAAAATAATACAAATGCAATAAAAAAGCAAATTTATCTGAGGCACTTCAAATCCTACTTGTTGGTTGTTTCGGGTTTTTCCTATTGCACTGGCTCAAAGCACAGACACCTCAGAAAAAGTATGCTCCCATATAACCCTGAATTCTTATGCATGACTTTGGACTATAGCTCCCATCTCATGTTGCATTTTATTTTTCTGTAGAAATGCACTTTTGTATTCCCAATTCCACAAATGATTAAATCTAGTTTTGGTTGGTTTTTTTTTTTTCTTACTGATACTTTGGAAAATTGGATAGCGCACATCAATGGCACTTTGTCTCTTTGGAGACCAGCCATTAATTCAGAAAGTAAGTATCCAATTTGCATTTCTATCAAAATAGAAAAAAACAAGAACACTGCCACCAATTTAGCACCTCCTCATGCTCCCAACCTTCTTTTCCTCTCCCGCTGCCCTTGTAGACCTTTCCCGAGCACAGCTGAAATTAGCCTATCTGCATACACAACATTGACAGACATATTCAGAGGTTCTTCTAATTTGATTTTTATCAACTCAACAGGGAAGATATGAATCTTCACCGCATCTCATTACAGACCAACCAATTACACTTACTTGAACTCCCAAGTAGAGATGGATAAATAATTAACAGTTTACTAGATGAGTTAAGATCCAATTTTTACTCATAAGAAGATTGCCATTTTTTTGCAAATATTTTTATTATTGCCTTTGGAAATACCCTGTGAACTGCTTCTGTAAATAATTCTTGGTCTGTAGTTTCTACTTTCGTAAGGGATCCTCTGGGGCATTTGTTATTCAGCACTTACAGGCTGAAATAATTGTCTGAAACCATAGATCACGTATTATATTTCTGTCATGTATTTGGATGACTGCAGTAACTRTAATTATTTTCTGATGTGAATATTAAATTTTTGCATCTAAAGCAAAATTTTCTGCAATATTATTTTAAAATCTAAGTTTCTATAAGCATTCTTGTCACTAAAACCACTAGATGGTTTGAATATACCAAAAACCATGTTCATTTGAACTAATAAAATTATGTGTGTAACAGTGGTTTGCAATCTTTCTGCAATGTCATTGGAGAGTAAGATATGAAATAGATATATCATTGCATTTGCTGAGGGTTGCTTCTGTTCTGGTACTCTTCCAGCCTCAGGGGCAGGAGAGTCAAACACCAGTCTCAGATCTGGAGTCTGAATGAAAGTAAAAAGGGAAAAATCTCAATACGCAAGTAACCAGAGCTGGGATCGGTAGGGAGGAGCAAGGAACTATGTTAAGAACAGAAAAAGATATGGAACTGACAAGGAATGAAAGCAAGCATCCTCTGCTAACAATGTATAGAATATTTAATGGTTTTGTTCCAGGACCTAAACAGCTCTCTACATGAATAAAACATGCGCCTCTCTGTTTCAGACATTATTCTTCCTGTTTTTAATATTTTTCACAAGCCTTTAGTCTGTCCAGAAACCAAGGAAAATAAGAGTGAAATAAAGGTATGGATATGCATGCATGTATAGGTTAGAAAATATGCACTTATACAAATTCAGAGAGCTTTCAACTTGGAAAGCAAGAACTATGAATGAATGGATTTAACCCATGCTTAATTACCTCTGTATTTAATTATTAAAACACCACAACTATAGCAGTATAAAAAACAGCTGCCTGGAGACTATACTTCTTTCCAAACTGTATAATTACAAATTCTACAATATTGAGTTCATCCTAATACTACTAAAAATATATTTATCTATGAACAGATCATGTTATGAATATTGCTAGATAACTGAAATTGTGAAAAACTATTCACTTATCAAAAGAATTAGAAAAAAATTCACGTACACAGCTCCTGTTAAAGAAATGTGGAGGCATACCTTTTTTTCATAGGGGAAAAATACCCAGAAATACATAACACATCAAAGAAAAAACAGTGAAATGCTTCTGGAGAATAAACAGTGTTATGAAAGAAAGCCTCAGAAAAAAAGTCCTTTTTTTTAAGACAAGCTTTTTCCCCCCATTTCTATAGCTAAAATTAGAGAGGAAAATAAATCTGTGGTAAATATATGTTCAGAATGAATCTCAACAATTCTTTTGGCTTCTCAACATTTCAAAATAACTATCTCTTGTTTTAAATCATTCTCTAATTTCTTTGAACAATTCTTTGTCTGCAGCCTATTTATAGTGGAGTTAAATACTCAATAATCCAAAGTGAGCTGCTTTGATTATAAGCTTGCTATGTTCTGCTTCTTGAGTGGATGATAGGTCTTAGAATTAGCTGTCTGTGTGAATTCATTAAGGATACTGGTAAGAAGCCAGTAAGCTCCTTTGTGGAACCAGGTAGCTGAAACAATTTGAGACTTCCTTCGTCGTTATTCAGCTTGATAGGGTATGCACAGGACATTTGGGAACAGGAGTTTCACCGAGTATTATTTCGTGACCGTTTTTCTATTAATGAAAGAGAACTAGAAAGACCAGTGAAGCAGAGAAAAAAAAGCTGCAAATAAACCTGGGGCACAGCCAAAGAGGTTCTGGAAACTCTGTACTTTCAAAAAAAAAAAGCCAAGAATAAAGCTCCTGGGCTGAATGTTGGAGAGCTGGAGACATCACCTGTGTCGCAATTCCTGGCCGAGGGAAAAGAGCTTTGGATATTCTTTGTGACTAAATAGGATTGTGTAAAAAAAAAAAAAAAAATACTTACAGCATCATTTTTTTCTTCCTACCTGAAACAAACTCTAAGAGCCTAAATTTGGTTAACTGCTTAAAGAAAAAGGTGCAAAGTAAATGTTATATATGGAATTCAGTTTCCAAGGGAAGTAGCTAGGAATTGGTCCTCCTGATGATCCATGATGGAACAAACAGTGTAGGTACTTTCACAGCTCATTGATGTCTCAGAAAATGAAAAATATGATTTAAAACAAGGGCTGGACACATAAAAATGAATTAAAGCAGTGTCTGAAAGGTTTCTAGAAAACAGCTGAGGGATGTCTTGCTTTTGGAGATCAAACATCTGTTAAAGTAACAACCAGACCGTCTAGACAGATTATGAAGTCCATTTGTCTCGCAATGGTAAGACAAATCAGGACGAAGTGACTAGTAATGCAATTACTACTGACAAAAATATTTTTCATGGTAAAAGCATAGAGAAATTAAAGGAAACTTGCAATTTCTTAATAGAAGAGAACCGCAGCAAGGACTTAAGCACCTGAGAGAGGACTGGAAAGACTGCAGAGTGCTTATTTAGTAATATTTGGAATATCGACAGAAAAAAAGCCCAACCCTATTTCCAGCAACCAACTAATGGTGCTAAAGAACTTAGAACTTATATCACTAATGTGACTCAGTTATCCCAGTTTAGTGTCTGGTCTTTTTACAAAGTTTCGTCCCAGCCATTTGTCAGAGATGGGTAAGGCACAGTTGAAAGCTAAAAGGAGACATAAAGAAGAAAGTCTATCCAAGCTGACGGAGGACCTTTGGAGACTTGCCTTCTTGGCATAACAGATGAATTGCTTCTAGGATAAACCAGAAATGACCCCTTTTATAGCTCCTATGAAATTTGTCATGGAACTTGCAGTGATAACCAGGAGAGGAAGCATCTACCAGGGCAGGGAAAGAAAGCTGTTTGCAATAGTCCCCAATACATTCTGATGTCTAAGATGTCCATGGGACAGAGGGTTCTCATCTGCTCCATGACATTCCTGAACAAATATGATCAGCTTGTAAAATAAGAAAAACAAAAAGTAGTGAAAAAACTGGGGAAAGTAGCTCAGAGAGATATATGTAATACCATATTGGCTCAGTCACAAAATCCATCAGCTCAGTGTCCTGTTTCTGAAAATTGCCAGAAGCAAATGCTTAGGAAAATATACTATCAACAAGACACGTGCAGAGTCATCTTTCCTCTGGTTTATCTTCCCGGGTACTGACAGCCAGTGGCCAGTGAAAGTCTCAAACTGATGGTTGTAGCAGGTACACTAGCTACTGATCAATATTACTACCAGGAACGTGACTAATCCCTTTTCTGCACCTACATTTTTTTTGAATTGTAGGGATAATTTAACTATGTCCTGAGTAAGAAAGTTGCGAAGAGAATGGACACAAAACCCAATGCACCACAACTATTAAGAAGTCCAGTTATACTGCAGACCAAGTAGCAAACATACAACAAACATTAGTTGAAAGTCACTTTCCCGTTGCGAGAAAAAGAGGCAACACAACTTGGAGGCACCAGTCTGTAAGTGCTGTTTACCTCTGGACCTCTGTTTTTCTTTGCTTACTGCAAAGTAATAATAATGTTAGTAATGCAATTACATACAGGAATAGTAGATATTTGCTGAAACTTAATAGTCATCAGGTCAGACACGCTGAGACAGCCTGGGGGAATATTAGCTGCTAAAGTTCTTGTGGATCTGGAGGAGAAATGCCGTACCTATCGTTGCCCGCTGAATGTTTTAACTGGCAGAAAACGGTAAAGAAGGAAACACTGGTGCAAACCTGAAGTAGAAGCCTTAGTAAGTAGTGAGACAGAAGAAATCACAAGAAGGTGGTGCTTCCCTTCAAATGGGCAAGTCCATTTTTAAGACACTTCCCAGTTTGGGACAGCACTTGCACTGTTCAATAAAGACAAACTTAACTGGTCCAGCCAAAAACTGAAATTGGAAAAAAATGAAAGAAATATTTCTCTGAGGCTCTACTTGAGCATTTAGTAAAGAAGGAAGAAACTTTCCAGGCCGTTTGGTCATTTAGCAAAGGTATAACTGAGCCTTGGGCCGTTTTGTAAGGTTCCACCCAGTTCCAAAAAAACCCCAGACTTCACTCAGGATACTCTCCAAGGGAGCAGGCATTACATGTTGATCTTAATAATCGTATGTATCCAAATACTTCTTACCTGTACTTACTGATGTATTATGCTGTCTAAGTTTTATTTTGTACATGAGTGATTCATTTATATATATGTTAATCAGTATCAATGCTTCTTGTATTATTAACTTAGCTGCATAATTTCTTACATTTGTTTTATTTCCTGACCAACAATTTAAGTAACCTTTCTGGGTTAAACAGTAACTTGTTTATATCAGCGATCCCACAGTTTGATCCACTTAGGTCAGGCTGGAAAACTTCTAATTAACCATGTCTCTCAAGCACCTAAATTGCTCTGTTTGAATTTCTGCAAAGTTAAAAATCTCAATAGGGTCAACATCATTTTAAAGGATTCTTATTCATTAACATCCTAGATGCAATAGAAAGTTCAATTGTTTTTTCCACACCACATAAAAGGAAAGTATTGGCAACTGGAAGTGGATCCGAAGGAGAGGGAGAGATTGCTTGCAGATAAGCCAAGGCTTGCTGTAATTTAAAGTCATGGCCTTTGAACCTGGCCATATTTAAAAGGCTAATGGTGGTGACAGTGCATGACCTGCCTCATCAGTTTGTTTGTTATATTAGGTAATGGATTATTTTCTGTTGCATGCTAAAACCTTTGAAATGTATGAAAGATGTGTGAATAATTTTGCAGAAAGCTAACCTACACTGTGAACATAAGCCGTGAGTGAGAATTTCCTCTCAATAAATGAAAATGCAGACACTGTAGAACTGTCCATGGCCAGACACCAAGGTAAAGAGTGTTAAGGACTCTGCTCTTTAAAAAAAAAGGAAAATGTTGTCAATCTACTGCTTTCTTGGTTAAGATAAAATACCTATTATGTGTCCTGAAAATAATTATATTTTAAAATTTGCAAAGTTTTGGCTTTATAACAAAATCTGCCATAAAAATATACAAAGCTATTGTCAGAATCATAATTCCCAATGGAGTAAAGCACAACAGTAGTGAAAATTTTTAAAACTGCACAGTTAAGACAGCTGCTGTAGACCTCCATAAGTGAAAGATGAAGTCAACTGAACTACATCTTTTAGCTAAGATCTGATTATCATCTCATAAATCTCACCCATTCGAACACCTATTATAAACTTGCATTGGGAATCAATGCTGTTCTCTGACCTGGCCATGAGCTGCTTCCCTCCTGTGTGGTGTGCAGGCAGGGCGGTACGGCTCCTGAGCAGGTTAGGAAACTCTGCTGAGATCCTGGGCCACATCAAAATATTTGGTATGGGGCCAGCTGAGAATATAGGTAGAGAAGCTGTAAGAGTTGTATAGATTCCTAATGCTAGGAAAGCTCGTCTTCACGTGTTTTATATGTGCTTAGTAATACACAGTGTTTATTACAACTATTTTCATGAGTTATTCAGCAAGGCTATAAATTCCCAACTTTTTCTTCCAAAAAGGCCGTATTTGATAATTTTAAGAAATATACAGCAAAGGCTGAACGCACTGAAATTCCCAGCACTACTAGGACGATGAGCAGTATCTCACCTGCCAAATCCAAACATGATGAAAAGGTCAGTTAAGAAAGGCTAGGATCTTAAAATAAAACAGGCAAAGGTGTAGTATATTTGAAAGGCAAATGAAAGGAGAAATGAAAAATTAATAAAAAATAAAGCTGATGGAAATTTCTTACTAGCCAACACAATACGTTTTTCCCTTGGAGGACAGAGTGGACCCTCTTAGAATTGGAAGCCAGTGAGCATTTGCAATGCATATTTAATTCAGTGGATAAAGTCCTAACTGTTGAAAGCATTAAGCTCAGATGTTGTATGATCCATTGGCATAAAGGAAACAAAATGCTTAACCACACATACATCCACTCCCAAAGTTTAGCTGTATCTGGCCTATAATATGTATTTAATATAGCAATGCTCTCAAGAGAGTTCTGGTGACTAAATACTACTTTGTAAAGAAGATCACATTTCATTTATATTGTGCACTCCTGAAAAATTATGTGCTTCTCTTACACAACATAAAGGTCAAATCATTAGCCTGGAAAATTTCTGCATTCAGAGTTAGAGAGCAGAGCTGTCTGAAGCTTTCTTATTCAATGTCTGTTCAAAGGTTTGGCTGGGTATTTCATAGGATATCTCAGATATCTTCAGACTGGTAATATGTACTGTTCAACTTAGTCATACAATGCCCTCTAGAATGCAATATATTTGATTCTTATTTTGTTTGCCATGAGAAGTTTTAGGTTAAGCATAGTTTCTCTGTTCCAGCACTATGAACGTGTCTTTCTGTATTGCTTCTATTGATAGATTATCTACGTACAATGATTTTAATGTCAAGGTCAATTATGTGCAGGGTCACTGATTACTTGCACCTTTTTCTTCTCTTAAGAACCACAAAATTTTGATCTACCATGAACCTTTCCACTTTTTATTTCCACCAAATCATCTCAGCAAGAGAAAAGAAAAACAATTCTGGCTGAACCAGTTCTGTCAATTCTTTAAAATATTATATCACTATCTGAAGTGATTTATGTGGCACATCAGATGAATGGGAGCATATATCAATTGTGTGATCTATGATGCATGTGCGTCATGTATTCTGACAAAAAATTGATGGAACAATAAAATGTAATAGGTGCAGTCACAACAGACCAATATTTTTGTTAAATGTTTCAAGCAATACCACAGACCGAAATATTTCACATATTTTAATATTTACAAAAAAATTGAACATGTGGGAAAAAAATATAGAGGAAAACTTGCTCCCACTTAACTTTCTTGATGTTGTGACATGTTTAGGTGTGGCTTCCTTCATTTTACAACTTTGCATTTTTCAGGGTGGAGCAAGAAGGACTACCAATACAAGAAATCCTCATTCTTTATCTGCCAAAATCGGAAGCCAGCCAAGGCATATATGTTCAAGTCATTCAAACGGCTTGTACCAGCACGTGGTTTTCAATTTTTTTTAGGTTCATTCCTTCTTAGGAAAAGAAATAGCATGTATATATTTAAATGGGGATGTTTAATCTTACATAAATCATGTAATGTCACAAATATAAAAGTATTTCACCAAATAAATGAGCTACACGCACTAATCTGTGGATGAAGGGACATCAGTATCTCACGGAGACTACCTACAGATCAACAGAGATAAAGCACTTCAGGTCCTTACAGTAAATGATTCCTGTAATAACAACATATCTCCAAAACAAATTACAGCCCTTGCATAGGGTGGGCACACCTGACAAAGGATCTGTGGGAGACTTATGCCTATGTGGGGTAATAGCTCAAGACTGGGTATCCTACAGCATGTAAAAACTATCAGACACTTATGTGTAGTCCTTGAACCTCTCTCTTAATGGTGCATGGATTCTCTGGCAGCCTAAGAATGTACACAGTGTGTACACATGAAACAATATAGAGTTTTGCATTTAATAAAGTGGTCTAAAACACCACTCTTGCATAACTTTAATAAAGAGGCAACCTCATATATGCAAATCTACACTGCAAAAATAGCAATTATTTTCTCATTGCAGTTTAGACAAAGCATCAGGCACAGTATTTTAGTTTGTTTTAATCTGATATCTGAATTTCCATAAAATAAAAAATAAATATATCTGACTTAATTTAATAATTATGTAAGATATGGTAAAGATCTTTCATGATCAAAAGCAAAGTAAATAAAAGGGAACAAAACTACCTTAGTAGATGTCTCATCAACTCTCTGTGTACTATAAACTGTGCATTCCTTACCATTTTTCCTAATGCTTTAAAAATCCTATTCTAGAATTCCTGCAGTCATCCACAGGGATAAATAAATAGCTAAAAAGAAAAAAATTGGCTTGATCTCAGTTCCTTCCTAGCTCATGCTTTGACACAGAGCTTTTATTTTTATTTAGACTCCTTAGCACTGATGACTCAGTTCCTACACTGTCATTTCCATCAGTGCGGTTGATACCTATGCTGGAGTTGATACTCAAGCTGAGGCTGATAGACTTCAGCAGTAGCTCATAAGAGCAAAGGAGCCAACACTTGGCTCAAAGGAACATTTTTAGAGCAAAMCTCTCAGAGCTGCAGAAGCAGTTGCAACGTCTCAGTCTTTGGCCTCTCTGTCTCAGTATTTTAAATATCTAAGATTTTTAGGTTTCTAAAGGAGTGTGGGGAAGAAGAAAGAAGGCAACTAATCACTCAAGCTCACAAATTTGATGCTACAGAATGTAGATATTTACAGGATGACTTTACACCTTTGCTATAGCTTGACTATGGTTTTATTTTCAGAATTAATTTTCTTCTGTATCTTGATTACATCTCTCTGTATTCCCTTAATCTCACTGTGTAATTTGGAACATTATCATTTCCTTTGAACTTACTTCTCCCACCTGTTTAATGTCGTTAGCAAACTTCAGCATCTCACTGCATTGTTCTCGTTAGAAATAAAATGCAGAAAAGAAAACCGCATTGTCTGAAGACACCCATCAGTCACTGTCTTGCCTCAGAAGACCCATTCTGTCATCAATACCTTTATCCACTGAAGTCCCTCCTGGTTCTACTCTTGATACATTCAYCAATTAGTGTTTTGCATTATACTTTATCAAAGCTTTCCAAAGCTCAGATTGGGYAAGTACATTTACATAAATGTTACTGCCTGGAAAACACACCTTATGGTGACCAGCTCAGATACCTCTTTCATATGTGCTGTTTTCTAACTTGTAAACAAGAGTTCCATGTAATCCACGCAGCAATTAACATAGCTACACACTCAGCAAAGATGGGCTCCTGCCTGACTGAATAAGGAGGAGGAATCTATAATTGCTAAAATTACAGTCCCAGTGCAATAGTTTGGGATAAAATACACAACATTATAATGAGAAGATTTAAAACAACTATCAAGTTCAGCACTAACTTTGTAAATAACACTGTAATTGCATGAAATACGGAAAAGAGAAGAGAGCAAGGCATAAATTGATGCATAAAATTACYACCATGAATCATGTTTGATACACGTCTTAGAGCTTCCCTGAACGGGAACCAGAATGACAAGACAACCAGCGAGAGCTGTGCCGCTGCCCAGGTGGGATTGGACATACCCACGCAGACATGAGCCCACCTCAGCTGGTTCTAAACCACATTTCCTGAGCACTCCCGTTAAGGAGGTTATGTGCTTGTGTGCAAAATGAGTCTGTCCTCAACGTGGCAGCGGAGTGGCCCTTGAAAGGCACACCGGAAGGATCCTGCCCCTTGCACCCTCCTTTCCTTCACACACTTGCAGAGCAACTCTGCAGGCAAAACAATGTGCAATCTACATTGCTACTCCTTCCTGGCGTAAGCTGATTCTCTAGGTTTGCTTTTATGTTTGAATGTAACTTACTACACAATATAAAGCAGTGTCACCATTTAAAATCATCGATCAGGTGGCCTAGCACATTTAAAATTTTTCATTATCCCATTTAAAAGAAAGTTTGACCAACATGAAGTATTTTATTTTAATAATGTTGATTTTTATTTTATTTTTTTAAACAAGCTAGAAAACACTGTGTTTTATCTACTGGGATTTTTAACAGCTGAGATCTTAAATGCCAAGTATTGTATTTATAATGGAAATGCTTACACACATTTAATTGTTGTGTTGTTAGTTGTGCTGATATGATAAAAGCAACTTCATATATCCTGTGATTTTGCCCTGATTGTTTGTGTCAGTTAGTCTTGTAACAGCAAGGGGGGGCACAGCGTGCTCTGCTGGTCTCTAAATGGCAACATGAATTGTGGTCATTAGAGCATTCATGACCTGTGTACAAAATAAGGTATCAGTGTTAGCACAAACTGAAGGATCCTCTGGGACACAGATAATTGCTCCTACTGGTATGTATCAAACTCTGTCTCCGCTGCATGGGTTTATGAGTTTCAAAGATAAGAGACCTTTTCACTTTGAGGTTTAGCAATGATATGTGGTAGAGCATACTCTATCTTCTTTCTAGAAATGAGATTAATTGCTAATCCAAGGATAAAATAAGGATGATACCAAAAAKAAAAAAAACAAAACCAAACAGAAATATAGTAGTTGGAATAAGGCCTAGATCTGACCACTCTTAAAAGGAAATACGTACCAAATTATGTATCTTTCTTGTGATCAATATGTCTTATTTATTCATGAATACACATCTGCATGTGGAACCAATAAGACTGTATATAAGTTTAAATGAGGCAACTGTKACTATATCATTTTAATTCTATTTCCTTCACCAAATCCCTTGAGCAAACTGAAAAACAGGAATTAAAAAAAAGTCTGGGTCAGCCAAAAATGTATATTCACAAGTATTGATTTATTTTGGTTTTGGCAGAACCACCTTTCCCCCAGGTATTTTCTAATTCAGAATTAATAAGGCATTTGGCCAGTGGTGGATCCAGCTCAGTTACTAACAATGACCATATTTGAAGCCCACGGAAGAGTAAGAACAGGGCACGTATGTGACACGTCCCCCTTAGTAGTCTCTCAGACTCTAAATATATTCAGGTCAGTGATTTTCTAAGGAAGCTGTATTTGATATATATTCAATAATCCTCCATGGATTTTTCTTCCATACACTTATCCAGTTTGCCCTTGCACCCATGTAAACTCGCGCATTTACAACATTCTTTGGTGAAGAATTTCATAGGCTTCTTATCCAACGTGTTGAAGAAATACCTTCTACTGATTGTTCTGAAACCTGCCACCCATCGGTTTTGTCTGATGCCCCATAATTTTTGTTACAGAAGAGATACTGAACAACAATCCCTATCCATATCACTCATGCTTTTATAGACCCCTAAAATATTCCAACATGGACAACCATTTTTGAGGATGAAGAGTCTTCGCTTGCTCCATTATTCCTAATAAAAATGTTACTCCATCATCCTTGTTCAATAAAACTTGTTGCCCTTCACTAATTTCTCCCCAGTTCTACAAAGTATTTTATTTCTATCGTGGGYACTTTTAATAAAAAGTTAGCCAATAAAACTTAAGGACAAATTTAGACATTTATTATCAAAACAGACAGGAAGAAGCTGTCTTTCATTCCCTAACTAGTCTCGTTGATACCCAGTCTGTGGGAGATTGAAACAGAGATCCCACTTGCCTGACTTGAAATTATGTCTTCCCAGGAAAAATCTTGGCTAGGATGTTCCACTTTAAGAAGTTAAATATATATTTTAACAAAAAGATAAAAAAATAATTACTTTAGAACTCAGTGTTCATCCTCCAGAAGTATACACCTAGGCTCCATTTTTTCACTAAAGGATATCTCAGGAATTTAATGAGAAATCAGTGTCAACAGAGGTTGAGAGCTGCCCACGCAAAATACCTTGCAGCATGATGATCTAGTYAACTGTGTTAAGCAAGGCAGGGAGAAGTTCACGTTGACCCAAGCAGGCAGATTCTGAAACAGTGTCTCTTGCTTCCTGATGAAATGATTTAAGCACAGACATTTTAGTTAGAGCAAGGACCTTCCCCCCAAAATTCTGTGCATCTCAGGATAATATATTCTGAAAATGTGATTAAAATTCACCATCACTTTCATATTGTTCAGTAAAACCTGAAATTTCAATTTAAAAGTCACCAAAAACATTCACCGAGTCCTAGTCTGCTACCAACCTTTGTTTTCCAGGAAAAAAGTACTATTTTTTAAAATTCAAATCAACCCAGTAGATTTATTCCCTACAACATTTTAGACCTCTGCATAACTCAGTCACATGCAGCATTTCTCTTCACGTGCAAGAACATAACGTTTTCACACAATGTATTTTGCAAGGCAGCAGCCAAGCGTAGTATGCAAACAAACACACTCCCACAATCTCTAAACCTGAACAACACATCAAATCTGAAATTCAGAAAGGGAATAAAATGTCGAAGTTGAGTTTTTAATAATGTGTGACAAAGAACTGATGGATGGACTGAGCARGATAGGCAATAATACTTAGTGACGAGTCAACTGAAATAAGAAAATGAAGAAATATTATCACTAAAAGAGATGTGAAAAAATGGGTTCACATCGAGGCAAACATGCAGTGCGATGTCTCCCATTGCATGGGTCTGGTTTTCAATTTTTCACTTTTCCTCTAATTAGGTTAACAGCAAACTGACAAGTAYATCTTTATGAGGTAGAAGACATGTATATCACTTTTAAGCTGTTTGTAGGTTTTCTATTTCTGTTCATTTACCTGTATCTATTCTACATGTCAAAGCATGCTGCATGCAAATGAATATTGAAAGTCTCAGAGCTTAGCAGGTGTTCCATGTTTGTCTGAGAAAGGTATTCCCACCGTCTCCGCAGTCAATGAACAGCTTCCTTGTGTCATGTTTAGTAGGTGCTTGAGGACAACTCTCTAAACCACTTAAACTACTTAATTTTCTTCTTTCCTCTTCTGAAGGGAGGAGTATTCTTGCACTAATTTATAACCATGAAGGAAGAACAACATTCAATGGCATTTTTAATTACTGTTCTTCCTAAACCATTTTCAAAATTCAAATTCAAATGCAAATTTAATTTTTAAATTAAAAAGAATATATTTCTAACAGCTTGTTTTACTGCTAGTAGTCTCCAGAAATCAATAGTGAGATTCCCACAACTCACATTTAGAGAGTCCCTGTCCTGCAATGTTTCAAATTTCAATGCACAAAACAGGCAAGGGTTAAGAATATACATTATCTCTACCTTGTCACTGGGGGAAAAACAGCATTGAAAGTTTAAGAGTTTTGCAACAAACCATAATATTAAAAATATCAGTTTGGATGAGAAAAGAAGGGAAACTGCCACAGTTAAGGTTCATCACTGGATATGGGGTCCTCATCAGTGATTTAAGTGATTTGTCTTTAGACACTGCCTGCAATCCTACCATAGTTCATAGGAATCTTTCAATAAGGGACTATTAATTGTGTTGATGTCTGGTTACCCAGCAATAATTGCATGTGTCTTTCTACAGGTAGCTTTATAGCTATGAAATATTACGTAGATATTATTTCAATTGTGTTATCATTAGGAAGAAAATATGAGTTTATGAATCAGCTTATCTCCRTTTTGGAAGCTGTAGAATAAAGGAAGACGAATAGAAATAACAAATGTCTCAGGTTTTCCCTAAGTAGGGTTTTGAACTGGTAATATGCAGTTGTTTCTGCAGTCCTTTCAGATCCTCAGAAGAAAGATGCTCTGAAGTATGCTGCTGTTGTTATGGCAAAGGTCACCAGATGGCACTGTTAAACATTTAAAGATTTAACTGATAAAGATTTATTTTTTCAGATGAGTGAGGTTTTAGTCTTAAAAGGAAATGCTATTGTGTTGCTTTTTGGATAGAGAATCCTCGAGGAAGCTCTGACAATTAATTAGGAAGTTTTCTTTCCATCTTGATTTCTCTAACTAGAATCAATAACGGAGAAGGAGCGATCTCCTGAGATCTCTGGTTTAAGTTCTCCGATGAGAGGCAATTGCCCATGTGGGCTGCTTTTGGCTTCTTTGTTTCGAAGACCAACACATGTAGTGTAAAATATACTCATTACACAAAGAGCATAAAGCTCTGGTTGTGTAGTGCTCATTTTTTTCATTTGGAAGCAAGCCACAAAATTCTGATATTCCGTACCACTTGTCAAGAAGGGGAAAATTATTATTTACCTTGGAAAGGGGAGGTGGGGAGAGTCCCCCCATTCCTTAATAAATATTTCCTTCTATTTTTCTCCATACTTACAAGTCCCCATATTTTTTCTGGAGTGTTGAGGGAATCTTTTGTAATAACAGGAGAACATACTTTGACAGAAAATTCTTGGCAATGCTTTATACTAATTGATACTTTATGGTCTAGGAAAAAACATGCTGATAATCTCTCAGTATTACTCTGTTCTCATGGGAAATTCACAATCTACCCAACAATGAAGATTTCTTCTTCCCAAAGATCGGTGGAGTTCCATCAATTTGTTAACCTGAAATCTTTGTTTTCAAGCACTGGAAGATATATTGATCAGCACTTTTTCACAGGATATATATATCATATTTGTCTACTTAGATCTACTAGTAGTGGAAGGAGTGGGAATGTGTACAAACTTGCACATAAAATGATAAACAGCATAGTCATGTTTGACATGAATTTTATCACCTGGCTAGATGCTGAAGAGATTTACGAAGACAAGTTCTCTAACTGGACCTGAAATGATACATAAAATCTCACTAGCTGGTCACTCAGGCAGGGAAAGCTCTGAGGAATTTTAGACCATGCTTTTATATTTAGTGAATTTTCTTGTCACTTAACATATTAGTATAAATAATACTGTATTTTTGAAACTTCATCCTCAAGAGTATAAAACCGTCAGCATGTATAAATTGTTGTAATAATATATGACAGCATAGTTTGGGCAAGTCAGCAAAACTGTATGTAGAATTAACCCAGTGATTAATTTCATTGGCACCAATTGAAAAGAAAGTCAGTAAATACACTACTTTTACAGCGCCATAATAATAGAGAGGACCTATAACCACATGTTTTAGGTGCTTTGAAATTTCATTTTATTTCCTGGTGAGGCAACAGACTTCCTTATAAGTCACTTAAACCCTTTTGGTTTCCTCCTTAACTATAAAATGGAGATAACAATATCGTCTGACACCTTTTTAGCTGTCATTTGAAACTATGGTCTGACTGTAATCTCATTCTAGCCAATGACAATACCAGTGAGAATGATTAATTCAAGCATTTGGGTATCTTAGGGTATCACTATTTTCCTGTGTTTTGTGGGGAGGAAAATCTGAGAGTGTTGAATCCATTCTAACATAAAGCAGAAACCTTTCTGAAATCTCAAAAAGTACCATCAGAATATTAACATGACCTTTTGCACTCTCGATGTCTCTAGACTATACAATTAGTAAATAAATAACATTATCTTAATACCTTCCGTATTCTGGAACTTGCTGTCTCCTTTTATATTAAATGCAGATGTGCTTTAGGAAAAAAAGTGTATTTCCTTCATCGTGAACTTAAAATTGCTACAACAATTAGTCTACCTATGTCTGGAATTCTGTCAAGAATTTAAAGAAAAATTGCAAATACAATCAACTGAACATTACAGTACATTTGACCATGTAATAAAACTCCAGAAATCAGTTCAGAAAGAACAACACATAAGTTCACTTCTTTCAACTAAAATTCCAGGTCCTCAGAGGCTCTGCTGTCAGTCTGAAACATTTATACATTTATTTTCCAAGTACTTAGAGCTACTATCTTTCATACTGTAGAACATGTAGTAAAGGCTGTCAATCTATCTCTCTTTGCATGTACGAGGACACAAGTTTGTATATTTGATTGCGTTTACTGGAGAACTCATCTAAGAAAGGCTTGTTTGGTTAGGTTCAGAAGCCAGTTCTGACAACTATAATTCAAATAATCTCACTGAAATAAATTGAATTACACTGATTCAAAGTTGCTAAGAATTTGAATTTAAATTCTGACAAAATTTAAGAATAATTGAGACCGTTACAGATTTAATTTTTATCCCTTGGAGTCTTCCTGTGTATAATTTCTTTTAATCAATGCATGGCTGAACTGTAAAACCTAAGGAAAGGAAAGAAGCAGGAGCTTGGGAAGACAGAATGCTTTTTTAATCTATTGATTCAAAGGAGATGTCTGTATTATTTTCCTTTGCATCTTTAATCAGTTAAATGACATTAAAAAAACTAAAATGCACAGACTTTTGGCTGGGGAATACTTGTTAAAAGTGTAACATCTGTTAAAGCTGTGGAAATGAACTAAATTTAGTTTATATACCTGTAAATGGCATTTAGGGGAAAAAAAAAAAAA
>JAYKAV010003317.1:157809-227059 GCA_035582835.1 Phoebastria nigripes
AAAAACTGAGATGCTAAAATAGAAAATTTCAATGCAGGATTTTTTGTTTTGTTTTGTTTTTCTTGTTCAGTCAGTTTCCTTACTGTCAGGTGTGGTATTTATTACACACTAACGGGAATGAAAATAGAATTTAAATGGAGATTTTTGTAGGTGTCTCAGCCTTGGTTCCACAATCAAAGTATATAAACTTAATCTGATTTTTAACATTAACACTTGCATTAAATACATATTTGCTGCCTCCCTTAAAGGAATTTACCACTACTGTTGGCTCTCATCAGCTTCCAGTGTCAGAAATTGATTATCATGGACAAGAAAAATTCTGGAACATGAAACAAAGCTGATCAAAATAAAACCCTAAATATATCAGGAGGAAAACAGAGAATGAAATAGTATTGGAATGTATGGGACAAGGCAAATCTGCAAGAAAAAAGTTTAAAACATTTTCTCACATAAAAAAATTGATTTGGAGTAACAGTAGAAAAAGCCTCCCTAGTGGTGGTTATTAACCAAGGCATCGTTACACATGCCTTTATACACACACACAAGACCAATAGCAAAAATAACTTCTACTTTTAAAATTTTCTACCAAGTTTGAAAATGTAACGTATTTCAAGTGGGAAAGTAAGCACCATATCTGGCCCCCTACCCCTAACTCAAGAGATAAGAGTTGAGCAATAACTCAGCAGATTCTTTAGACCGAAGATTTTCATGTGACGCAACACACCCCCCCAGCAGACAGTCAAAGCCTTTTTTTCAGGTCCATCTGATCTACCCAACAGAAAGACTGGAAGTTATTTGAGCAGATCTAGTACATGAGAAACTACAGAAAATGGGTGCTCACATAAGCCGGCAGATATCCCACTGATTGTGACAGTCTTGAGGCTTAAGACCTGAGGAGCGATTTATCTGTATGCATCTACGTGTATGTGTCCTTCTGTTTATGTTTATCGCAACAAACTAACACGAAGTGTCCTCTTTCATGTGTATGACAAGAACAGAAGAAACACACAGCTGCCAGGAACTTTTCTGATGATTATCTGTATACATCCCCCTAGCTCACTCAACTCCAGTTTTAATTAGAAGGAAAAGCTGTTTGCAAAGAGACCAATGGATAGGACCTGGAGGAAAGACAGAAAATATGAGAAGACTCTCAAAGCCACCTTTATGCTATCACTCAGCAAGTCTCACCTGTGACTGGAGGTCTGCTTATAATCATTGGCAGTTTTAGAAGCTGGAGTAGAGAAGATCAAGGCAAAAGGTTTAGAAATTGCCTTGAAGTGAAAAGGGCAGCTTAAGGGAAGAATTCTGCCATTTTCAGAACTTTTTCAAGTTTACAGAATAAGAAGAGAAACTGATAGTTTCTAATGAGAGACTATTGGGAATGATCTAAGAAGGAGGAAGACCCCAAAGATGATTAAATGGAGAGAGATGTATATTACATAACCTTCAGTGGATTACAGTCTGGAAGCTTCTGAGCTATGAAACATTAGAGCTTATCAGGAAAGAGGCAGAAGAACTTGAAATGTGGTAAGAGAAGACGACGATCCACTTAAAAGACAGAAGAGAAAGTAAACAAAACAGGTTAGGGGTTATTTAAGTCGGGGACATTCACTAGAAAACATGACAACTCAGGCAATTTCAGTGCTAGTTTGAACACACTGCGAGGGACATACTTTTTTTAAGATACGTAGCAAAGAGTACCACTACAAACAACAAGGAGAGGTGAAGTACTTGTGATAGGACTGATTAAAGAAGCAGTAATTGCATAGGTGATATGCTGGATAAAGGAACCGACCCATCCTATGTATGTATTTGGAAGAGCTCAAAAGAAACACTCGAGGTGTTAGGACACTGTGGTAAGGGGTTAGAAAATAAAAAGAAAACGTAGAAACTGGAACTCTCACAGGAAGTAAAGGAGATATTAAAGGAATAATAGCAATAGGATAGTGACTAATAGTAAAAGAAGTGACTGTGACCATATACAGTCACAGTGACGATAGCACAGTGACTATAGCACTGAAGTATGCTTCAAGTGTCTAGAAGTGCAATGAAGATGATGTTAGAGATAAAGAGGACAGGGCAGACTGTCTACCTACGATCCAGTCAGGACTAAATGAGAGTATGTATAAATGGGCTCTGTTTAGTCAAATCCACTTTGGAGTTCAGTGGTTGAAGAGATTGAGGGGAATATCAGGAGTCTGTTATGCAGACTTGGATTTAACTGACAATAAAAATTATGTGTTAAAGCTAGCAGGAAAGTAGTCATCTATTTCAGGGCAGTGTACATGCCTAAGTGGTGCTGGGCAGTGCTGTGGAAATGACTACACCTCCAGTTAAAACTAGCTCCATTTATAGGTCATTGTAAGTACTTCCACACACACGCATACCCTACCTGGTTAAAGCAAGACTGAACATGACAAGAATGCACAGATCAAATGCATGGCTAGGAGAGAGACTGGCATTTGCTTGTGATTTAAGTACACAAAGCTGCTTTGTAACCAACTGGAAAACTTAAAACACAAGGTATTACAATGTATTTTTCACTGTGAAGAAATGTATTATTCACCGTGTTTTAGCAGCATGGCCAATAAACTTCAAATCAGAACTGCTGGACAGTTAGCACCCAGTAGGCACTGCCTGGAAGTGTGAAAGTAACGCCTGGCATCACGTCCAGTTTGAGACTAGAGATCACGGACTGGAAAAACCTCTTCTTTTTGGAAAACAAACCCAGCATATACGCCCTAGTAATGAAATAGTTCTCTCTTCAAGAAGATAGGCATACTCCAATGAGTGCTTTTGATAGTGTAAGTTTATCCTGTGCCCTTGCTGCCATGAGTTTCCCTTTGCATGAGTAGCAGCCTGCAATTCTTCCCACGTGGGAGGAAAATCAGTAACGAAACAATTTTCATTTTCCTTCTAGAGTCCCAGCTTTGTAGAAAAACTCTTAGAATTTGCAACAGAAAAGACCCTGAAGCTTGTCCTTAAAGAAAGTACATCTGATATGAGTAAGTGTTGGGGTGGACACAAGAAAAATGGAACATCATTAAAATAGATTCTAATTTTGTGCAGTATGGAATATTAGAGCAGCACATTCCCCATTTGTTCTTGCCTTCATGCTACAGGGGTCACTCACAAGGTTAACACTCCTGCACAGGACAGACAGTGGTTGCCTGCTGGTTTCACTGCGCCAGAGCGAACTGCACAATTACGTTGGCCATTCAGGGGCAAAGAGGGGTTAGTCAGTGTGAAATACTGAATTGCGAATCCCTTTTTTGAAAGTAGACAGTAAGGAAGACTGACAAAATCAACATCAAGATTCTCAGTTGTTTAACTGCTTTTCTTATGGCACCTAAGTGTCTCTGAGAGTCTGAAATACTTTTACGGGTTGTCATGTCACCTTAAATTTTGGTGACTCAAGCATCATAAATTACTTCCCTGAAGTACATAAAAAACCAGCAGGAACAGTAGAAGTAGCTAGTGAATACCTCTGGATATTCAGCACAATTTAGACTCCATGAAATACAGATTTTTCAGTACAACTTATCCATGGCAATAACATGCTGATATTTACAACAATACACTTGATTATTTCTGAGTATTGCGTTAAAAAAGGAATAAAAAAATCAGGAAATCTGACAGCAGAGTGGATAGTGGCTGCTTTTGATGCCTTGGCTGCTCTCCACTACCTTCATTACGCAGCTCAATGGGGTGCAAGATCAAGAAAGTCTGCTTCCACCTCTAGGCCAGGGCGGCATAACTCTAGCAGGGTGCAGTGTTCTTAGGGAAGCATGTGAATTGTAATCACAAATTACAAACCCCGCTTCTGTAGAATATTATTATTCTTCCAGAAGTCAATACCAAGGAGGAGGTGGAGAACGCAGAAGGGACGAAAGCACAGACAGCGCAGTAATGAATAACAATTTTGTTTAAAAATTGTGTAAAAACAGCCTACTTTTATTTATTGTCTTCTTAACATGCACAGTTGGACTTCTCTCATATTTATGCACTTTTGCTGGTATCAACCTATTTCCACTGAAACAGTATATACCTTTGTTGTACTGCTTCTAACGTGTAATTTATTTTGGCGAGAATAATCCTGTGCATTAGACTAAGTCAGAAAACAAATAAAACCAACATAATGAAAAGTAATTTCTTTTCTATTTGATTTCCATGCAGAAGATTTAAATGTGTTTTGGGAAAAAGCATGAGGACCAAGCAGACGCTGACATTGAGAAGCCATTGAGGGAAAGGTGCAGCAACCTCAGGGACCCGCATGCTGAGCCTTCCCCCCTCCCATACATGCCAAGGGCTGCCAGGAGGAGAACAGCAGCTTCCATGCTGCACAAATCCTCCGGCTGGGCACAGGAGCAATGTATCAGCCTCCCAAAAATCAAAAGTATGGGCAGGACATTAGGATTTCATAACTGTTTCTTATAACCACGTTACACCACAGCTCTTTGGTGTGGGAGGTTACGCTTTTATTCCTCTATTTTGCTTCAAAGTGCCAAGCACTTGTATTAACACATAAGCAAAATATTCCGGTCAGTGCTGAACAGTAATAATCTTCCATGCAAAAGGATCATAAATAATTGCAAGCTATCTAAGAGTCGTCCTGAAACTGAAATGCATCCATGTCTGGGATGGAAGGCAAGGAATTTGTTACAGCAGACCTAGTCCTTCTAATAGTGGGAACTCAGGATAAAACAAAATACAGCATCTAATGAGAGTTAAGTCTATATAGACCTCACAGAACAAATATAGTCAASATAATGAATGCAGCACATCTGGACTTTGGAATAAAATACCGCAAGAATCAAGTGCTTTCCTAACCTGAGACATGGATGTCTAGTTCTGTTTTCGACACATGCAGAGTACTTGCAAGGCAGGAGGAGTGCCAGGCCCATCACTTGGTTATTCCTGAGGCCTTTGGCATGGCCATTCTTCTCCGTTTTTACTCACCTACCCAGTGTACTGCATTTTCGCCTTTAGCCCATTGCCATTTAGGAATACATGCATTTTGTTGCYCTTTCTACAGCCAAGAACATTGACGAAAGTTACGCATAGGCTAACACTGGAACACGCATGATCCTGTTCAATCCAAATTGCCCTCTGTGCTACACAAAACACTCTGTAGGCAGCTTTTAGGAAATAAATTGTGTAAAATGGACTGAATCTGACTCAAGCTTCCACTGTGTGAACGGGTAAACGGTTCCTAGACTAAGTACTTAAGGATCTGCATTGGCTCATCAACATTCATAACTTCTGCCATAACATGAAGGATATAAAGCATAAGCAAGCTCTGAAAAGAAGATAAAAGAAGAGCTGTTAAAAGCAAACATTCTTCTTTCATTGTGCTGTTAATTTTCTCTTTAACAGATCACATTCCCAATCCACCCTGAGCAAGGCAATAGTCTCAGTGGTGGTGTGTTCTGCAGATCTCTCAGCAGTAGCACGCATAAAACCGTACCTATATAGGACACAGCTGCTTCAGATTTCCAGGCAGCCGCCAGATTTGTTTTCATTTGGGAGGATATCCCCTCAATTGATGCACAGATGGAGAAGGCAGTTAACTAGCAACAGTAATAATCATCCTCCATGACAGGCTTAGAGCTGAATCCAAATCTAAGGTGAGGAGCTGTGGGAGATTTTTAAGGCATGGAGTCAGTGCCCTGGTCGCTAGTGAGAACACTAGCATGCAATGAAGAAGGACACAAACTCGCTGTTTCAGTTGGGGATGGACTCTTCTGTTTAAGCCTTTAAGCCCAGATAGAGCTATTAGACAGAAACATTTATTAACATGCCTGCTGCAGTACAGGATACAAACTGAAGAGAAGCCACTGTTTCAAACAGCTATTAACCTTGGTGAACAGGTGAATTCTGTAGTCATGAAAATGTGTTACCTTGGAGGCTATCAGAGCAGGGAAGGACARTCTCACTTGTTTCCTAATGTCTCATGTGATTCCAATTTAAATGATACAAAATCCCTCAGAAGTGAAAGGTTTTCTACACAGTCCCATTATCCCAAAGAAAAGTTTATCACACAAATGTTAGATCCATTATCTTATTAATTATCATTATCATAATATTAGTTACGGGTAGAAAGATTGATTAGTTCGGTCTGGTTTTAGATACATATGCTAATATAAAAATGCTTAGGAAATTTAATTTGCAGCCTAAGATGTAGTCCTCTGAGGCAGGCTTTCCAGKATTTCTGGCTCCACGCTAGTGTAAAATATGAACAGTGGATGAAAATTGTATTAATGCACCAGAGTAACCTTGAACTCTGGGGAAGATAAGAATTCAAACATTTTGGAGTGCACCAAATTCTTGTTTTCAAAATGTTACATCAGCTTTTCCCTATGTACTGGAAACTAGGGCACAAAAATGTTCACTGCCCCTCCTGAATAACTACTCTACTATATTAGTAGAGTAGTTATTTACAATGTACTTTCCACCTATAGCATCAAATTAGAAGAGGAAAGGTGTTGCAGATATTTTGCTGTTAAGCAAAAGCCAATTCATTTTGCTATAAACAACTTCTGAAGCAATAATAGAAATATAAAAATATACACTTATACAACGTATCTGGCTTATTACTTTTGAAACAATTCAAAATACAATTTCAGGAGTCCCCAAACTGCAGTTTATGAGAATTTATGATGGACCATCAGACATTTCAGAGATGTCTAGTTCGCCATGCTCCTGGCCTACTCGGGTAGCTCTCCAGGTTGGACTGTCTCATTGTGTTTGGTCCTTTGCCAGCAGTCACGGCTGCAACCACAGCAGAAAATCAGCTGAACCTAACTAAGATTTATGCTCCATGCAGTTTCATTGAAAAACAAAACTGGATTGTTTTTTATTTTATCCAAATGGTTTCAACCACACTTACATTGCAATTGTGTGAGCAAAGGGCAAACAAGGTCAGAGAATAATGAAATTATAATTCAGTGACAAAATAACAAGCAACAAATGAATGCATTGGCAAATCAAGCCCAACAGTAGAACATTAGTCAAACAACAACAAAATGATTAATAGATTTAAGTGTTCCTGTCAATGATTAAAGCACCTAACTCTTGTATTTACGAACTTCATCATTTTCTATCTGTGAGTAACTACAGCCATGTGGTAATTGCTGCTTTCTTTAAGTCACCAGTGAAGATTTAGTGTGCTCAAAGTAAAACTATCACTGCTTTAAAGCCATGCAAAATGATTGCAACCTTTTTTTGCACATATCAATAAAAAATGGTTTTGTGGTGATATTAAAAGATGAAATTCACTTTCTTTTACTTACTGACATCTCCTTTTTGAAGTTAACTTTATGACTAAAAAGTGAACAGCCTTCTTCTGTCACTGTTGAAAGATGGATGGATTAAAAGGAGCACATATCACTGCTGCAAATAGGCTACAGATCTTCATCAATATAAATCCACAAAGCATTTGACTGTACTGGGGAAACATATTCAGAAATTTTCATTCCATGGAGAGATTACGGGAACTTAAAAGGCAAATAGCCATTGATTCTTATTACAAGAACTGTTAAAGGAAGGAGAAAAAGCAAACATTTAAACCGTTCCTTTAAAATCTCTTCCTTAACTTGTGATTCTTCTTACTTAAATGCTAAGCACTGTTACCAATTTTGTGAGTCTGTGCTATGTTTTCCCCCTCAAACTTTCCTTTAGTTTGCGAATCAATCAAATTTCATAGAAACTCTTTTGTTTTTTCATTGAGGCACAGCAGGCAACATTTTCTCTACTCTTGTTAGTATATTTTTTAATTAGGAGGGCCTGTTGAGTATTCTGAATATAGCAGTCACATTGTTTGTAATTTATACTATAGTTCCCTACAGGCTCATTGATCTTGACTCCATGTAATAACCAACTGGTTTTCCCTTATATGTATTCTTACGCGTGTGATAATTGTCCCTGGAGTGACTAGCTATAATTATTATAAGGTAATAATTATTACCTTAGTAAGCAGGAGTTCAAGCCACAAACCAGATTCCCTCTATCAAGTCAGAATTTTCCCTGCGCCAGAGAACTTCCAATCCTTAACAAACCAGCTATGCAAGGAAATAGGAAGGGAAACATGAATGACAGCAAATACGCTGGTCAGTATGAGAGGCAATTGTCTAATGTGCCAAGGACTCCATTTCATACAGACTAACTAGACCTTTTTGTGTCTTTCTAGAACATCAATACATCTCTTGATTTTCTTAAAGATATCGAGTGCCCACAATTTTTAACACAGATTTTATTTTTTAAAACCATTTTGACAAGAAATACGAATGAATATTATGAATTCCAATTAACTTCAAAACAGCAGTAAAAGCTTTATCCTGAAGTGCTTTGGATTATGTATCTCTTTTTTCCCTGAAAACATCCATCTTTAGATGACTCTCTGAGGAACCTAAAGAAATTGTAGCACTATATTCGAAAAGTAAATTACACCGCAGCTGATGACACACATCACTTTAAAAATAGCATATATGGACTGAGGTAAAAAGAATTAGTAAGCTTCTTTACAACAGCATGGCTATTTATTCCGGGTAACATTAGATGTGCTTTCAAAGGCTCCTACCAGCCATACTCATATACCAGCATCAGTGGTTATTTCCTGCCCACTGAACGGTCTGCTCAGAGCAAACGAGGGGAGGACACCCCAGGAAGAATAACGATGCACCAGGAAGAAGATTCCCCATTTGAACTCTGTGATTTCAGGTAGCACAATGCTTTCCTTCTCCCTCAGGCATTTTCCAGCCTGGACCCACAGGTCTCCTGCATCTCAGCACCACCTCCGCTCCCTCCACAGCCACAATGTACTTGATCAACTGTTTTGTTTTCCCAAGTTCATCAACTAACTGTGCTTTGCAAGTTGCACAGAAAAGTTACCATGATAGTATCACGGAGACAAGGCACCTCTGATCCAAATGCAGGGAATCTTCAAATTCTTAAAATACTTCATGTTTTGCGAGATCTTGATTTCCAGAGATTATTTTAAATCTTTATCACAATGAATAAAAGCTATTTTTCCAAAATTGTAGATTCTAATTCTATAACATATTGTCTGACCTTTCTCTAAAGTAAACATGTCTATGTACAGCATGGATTTATTGGAGGTTTCTGCAACTCTCTTCTTAAAATGCATCAGCATGGGCAAAAAAAACCCCAAAGCCTATATTCTTCATATTGAAAAGGGCAGAGTTTCTGTGATGTTTTACTAAAAAGCTAATAGAAAATTGTTTTAAAAATTCACCTTTGGCTTTTTAGTTTACCAATATTTTAGTCTTCTGTATACAGCAAAATTTAAGACCATTTGGATTAGAGTTTTTATTAAAAACTCCCCAAGTTTTTGGATAATGTCTATTAAGAAAGAACAAAATCAATTATCATGTTACTGTTTTCCCCCACACAGTTTTTTCCCCCCAAAAATGTCATTTTTAACATTCAGATGCAAGTACCTTCCTCCATAAAGTTAGCAATAAAATGCTGCAAATAAAAAATGTCCATATTGGCTATGCTCAAGAAAACTACTTATTGTGCCAAAACTACCTAAGAGTCTTGCTCACTGGTAGCTCACCTGAGAAAAGCCTAAGTAAAAGCTGAGTAAGTACTCAGGCTGTGCCTCAGACCGACAGCTGATTCCCAGCATCTACTTGCACTAAGTCCGTAAATGATCAGGTCTTTAGAAACACATCTAGTATAACTGCAGTTGGATCTATACAATCCTAATTATCAGCTTACTACTAATGCTAAAGTTTGTTTTGATTATAGTTTCCCAAATACTGGAATTACAAATATGCAAGCTGTAGTTACGGTCACACTTTTAGGTATGACGGGACTTCCCAGAGTGAGAGGCAATGATTAGTAGCTTTTTAAAATTCAAACTACATTTTCTACAGCACAGGCCAGTTTAGAATAGAATACAGTTTCTGTTACACCTAAAGCATGAAATACATTCTTGATGTATGTTTAGCACTACAATCAACATTTCCAAGCTACTTGCCAGCAGAACTTACAGTGCTGAACATCAGCATTGTCAGCTCCTTGGAAATCTCTGACATATTTTACATAGCCCAAATAGACTTCTCGTCTACATTAATAATCCTTTCACACAGGGATGCAAGCTCTTGAATAGAAGTTCAGGACAGAACATGTATTACAGCTAAAGATCGCAGCACAGTAACTTCTCTGCACATAATCAGCATGGGATGGTTGAGCAGAGTCCACCTCTCCATTAGGTTAACACCACGACCGAGGATGAGAGCTGGTGAGGGAAAGTTAGTAGGTCTGTGGCTGCCTACTCATCTTTTCCCATGTTCAGGAATAGGGTATGACTATGAGAAAACTTCAGCTGGTTTGTGTACAAGCTGGGAGAGAACGAGCATAGTTAAAAGCTGCTCTCGTTCTCTTGTTTAGATTTCTCACTTGCAGCAACCATCCAGCTAGCCCCAAAAATGTGTCCCGCAGGAGGCAGTAATGGCACTCCAAAAGCAGCAAAACTTGTGGCAATGAACAAGAAATGACAAAAAACCCCAAACCAAACCAAACCAAAAAAAAACAAACAAAGAAACCCCCAGTAATTTTTATTTGAACTAAATGTTTTCAGATTTTACGGAGTCTGTCAGTTGTTTATCCAGACCTCAAAATCAAACTGAAACACCATATAAATTCTGGAAGATGCAAAGATTTACTAAACTGCTACAGCTTTTCCGTGCTTCTGCCACCAAAAATGCCCACAACATGAGACAATAATAAATCTCACCAAGAATTAGTTGCTAATAACAACTCTTTTTGAAGGCAGATAAATTATTTTGGAAGTCTAGAACTCCTAATCACACTCTTTGTCAAGTCCCTAAATGCACAGCTGTGCCTTCATTAGAGGAAAAAGAAAGATGTGAGAAGCACTTTCACAGCTGAAGTCAGAAGCAAAGGCCTGCAGATGTTTCCGTTAACAAGAATTGTATTTCATTCACATTGCTTTTTACTTGGAAGATGATTGTAACTCACGCTAACGCGAGCCAACAGCAATTTCTACTTTCATTTACAGTCCATATATTGAAGAGAGCATCCTGGATCCTTTGGTGAACACTGATAGTGGCTTTATTAAGACCAACAGACTGACCTTCCTTATGCAAGTACCAGAGGGCTAGATACTTTGAAAGCACTACGGTTCCTTTTATAAGCATGTTGGGGTGGACACGGGAGTCTATAGAGCTGGGGTTCAAAACAGCCCAGTTGCTGGGCAGCTCTATGTGAATTTACATTAGACCCAGCTTCTCTCTCCTGCTGCATGCTGGGAACTTGCATATGATTTCCCTACATTCTTCGGTATGTATCATAGGTATTGTGAACATCCTTAGGTATGCAGCAAGAGTTCTTTCTGACTTTGTGATGAGTCTTAAAAATCTGAGGTATTTTGCAAATGGCTCCTCCCAGCTATAGACCCTTTTGGTATCAGGAGGGAAAAATTTCCTGGACTGGCAGAACCATTTTTTGTTAAATGTAATGTATGGACTTTTTAAGGTATGTAAATCATAAGATTGCAAATTTCTGCATTTAACAGGAAATGTTTGTTAGTTCTTACATCCTGCAAATTTAATAGTTTTAGCACTGGAATGATTAATGTCTTTACAACAGTTTCAAGACAATATCAAAGAAACCTGGCACATATTGGTGGACTTCAAAACAAAAAGTTTTCAAATAGTAGAAAGCCTGATTTTCTGTGGGGATCGTGTAAGGGCATTTTTTTGTCATCTGGTTGTCCTTTGTAAACCCAAATAGGACACATATGTAGAAACCAGTAACCTTTTCAGTAAGAGAGGAAGCACCCATGATGCCCTTTTTAATTCATCTGAACAGTTATCCACAACATGTCACTAAAAGGTATATTGCTATTTAAAGCATTTTTCCATTAAGCTCAAGAGAGGGAAATTACAGTTTGAAGATCACTGTGTTTTATCCTTTCCTCTAATATCAGACATTATGACAAACATGAGATTTGGTTTGGGTTTGTGTTTTCTTCCCTTCTCTAAAAATCAAAACATCCAGCTTCCATGTTAAGGGCAGGAAGCGAGCCCAGGTTTTCCTGAAGGGCTAGTACAGCACTTTACATTTTTATGCATCATAGGACATTCAAGTTTACCAGAAAGCAGAAGTATGGGCCCCACACTGCGTCCACTTAAATTTGTGAGTAATTCTCTGATTATTTTTTAACATAAAATATGTCAGTTCATGGCAGAACGCAGAACAGTTGCGCTTCGCAAAAGTATTTTTAATTACAATGTACCTTAAATGTGAGTACTCAGGATGTCAGAACAGTTTTGTTTTTATGTAACTGTGCACATTTTATGTAACAATTTGCAGAACAGAACTTATTCCTGTCCTTTTTTATCCTCCTGATGCCACTACGTGCCATTAGTTTGAGAATTTAAAACTATATTCATGGCTTTCCTGTAGAAATCAACTCTTATACCTAAAAATTACCTGCACATAAATGTTTCATGCCATTCTTCTATCACTTCATTGTCTTTCAATGAAATAAAAAAGCTCAAATTTGCTAAAAGACAACTAAACGTTTTGCTACTTCAGAATTGTGAACTATTCTCTTTTTTAAAGCAGCTACTATGAAGAAAATTAACTCTATCCCAGCCAAAACCAGCACAAGTCTGTAAGTCTATGTCACTTTCTGCCTTGATCCCAGATGGAACTGTTCTACCATAAATATTTTAAAATAGAACATAAAATGTGACTTCACATTGTTTTTATTTTTGTTCAAGACTTTTGTTTAGCAAGTAAATCAAGATCTGAGTGCTCATTAAATGAAGATGTTTGTTTCTAATAAATAAATTATAAGAGTCAGTAACAAAGAATGCAACTAAACAAATGATGATGAAAATGATAACACAACCAGTCCAGGGCACAAGCTATTATTTTGGAACAGTTGCTGAAATCGTCTTAGAATAACACTGAGGCAGCATGCCATGGCGGTACCTTATTACCATGTTTAAAATTAAAAGACAGATTGAGATTGTTCCTTCAAGTACCAGAGCTTTACCCTAAAAGGAAAAAAAAAACCTGCAAGGAATAGTTTCTGAATAAGCAGAGTGTGTTCCAGATTCCCAGAAAAAGGGGACAGAGCAACTAACAGCTCCTGTCCTACAGCAGAGGGCATTTTCTCTCTTATATATCCCCTTTGAGAAAAGTACATAGGTCACAGCTCCAGTGTCCCTACTCCAAAAAGATCCTCTGGGGGTCAGCAGGCTTTGGCTGGGACCCCATCACCTTTATAGCTGTGTTATAAGTGTACGTAACTGATACAAAGACCTGCCTTTCCCACATGTAGCTGGATTCACTTCTGCTAAAATTCTAGGAGATGCACATCATTAGAAGAAGGAAAAAGTCAATTAAACAAGTGGCAGGTCCTACGTCTGATGCATAATTTTGAAAGAGGCTATCAAATATGCAAGACCATTAGAAAATAAAAAGTACCTTAGACAGCAACAAATTGTGCTGAATTGGCTGCTGGTAACTAAAAAGTGCATTTGTTTAAAAGACCATATATAGTTATTAATGAGCGAGGATTCTGACCTTCTATAGCAGGGCGAAGAGATGCGGTTGGGGCTTAAATTACTATAAATGAGTCTTTTATTTGAAAACAGACATTTTCTCTCTGGCTGATCTGGCTCTGGGAACGTGACATCAGCTCTTACGGAACCTCACACGAGTGTGGAAACCAAGCTGCATCATGAAGGGGTCAGAAATGTGTCACTGTGCATCAGATAAACCTATTTCTGGAATCATAATCTGGTCTGTTGCTAATTCCTCCTCTTTTTTAATCTTAGTGGTCATCACTTCCTTTGAGAAAATGGGAAGGCTGACAATGGTCCATTGTTCCATTAATCCATCCCAAGTATAAGATACCTTATCTTCCAAACAGCATTTTTAATACTTTGCTACATGTAAATGGATTTTAAGAATGACTGGATAGACAAAAATTATTTTAGAAAGATGCTAAATGTAGTCTCAGAAAGTTTGATTTCATAGAATATGTTCTACCACATGACGTCCCACAGTTAAAAAGAGACGCTCACAGGGCAGCCAACACCCAATACTAGACCAGCCTTATTCAGCAGGTGCATGCCGGAAAACATTATTGTTTTGCACAGAGTGGATCATGGTCACATCCTGAACTTTAAATATGGCTCATCCTTCTCCAGATGTAGCATTTTCCTAGAGTCTCCTGAAAAAAAAAAAAAAAAAAAAACAAACAAACCAAAACAAAACAAAAAAACCCAAACAAACCAAACAAAACCCAAATCCTTTTGCATATTTAAATGCTTAAACAGCACCTGAATACAAGTGATTCAAAGAAATTAAGCACATTTTTTGGTTTTGGATAGGCCCAGTCCAGAAGCCTAAAAAAAGGGGAATGTTGCCATTAATTCCAGTAGGATTCAGGTCTCATCCTAACTAATTTTTTTTTTTTTTTTATTCCTGCACACTGCTTATTTTAATTTTTTTTTAACAAGTGTCTTCATGCTTGAAGAAGTTGTTAATGAACTTAACTTGAGAGGACATTATCTGCACAGAGAACAGTAAATTAGGTCTATATTTCCTTGGCATAATGTGTTGGGTTTAAAAAACAATATTAGCAGCAATTATTAATCTGTCTATTCTGCTATGTGCCAACAATATAGATAACATGTGACTCGCATTACAATTCTATTACATTTATTTAGTGAACAGTACTGAAGCACATATCAGTACCATTTTATATCATTGCAAATTTTCTGAACTTCACAGCTTCAGGTGATTTTTAGCACGCTCTTCAAATTTCAGGGAATGGAAGTTTGTAGTATGTAGTATGGAAGTATGCAGTTTCTTCAATTCAAAATCTGCAAGAACATGATGACAAATCATAACTTTTGATTATTTAAAACATACATTGTGTACTATCTTGCATACTGGTAAGACAAGGGGTATGTGGAGCAACTGTGATAAAATCTGTGATGTTCTAAAGGACCAGTGCCAACAATCAGAGACACAAAGGGCCGAGGGTGTACCTACCACAAAGAAATTATGATGATTGCATGCACAGCAATTATGCTTTCAATACACCCGTTTTCACAAAAGAGAAAATGTTCTTAGATTACGGAGTCTCCTGGCAAACTCTTGTTTTCTTATATGAGTCAGTGCAGTGGGAACACGTTCCTATGCCTTGACATATTTCCAAACAGAGAAACTGACTTAAAAAAGGTCTGCTTTACTAGCGCTCATATAAAGGATTATACTGAACCTTTTTATTGACCGGTCTCTGTATTTTCCCAGTTTTTGTTCTTACTTGATTGCTTCCAGTGATTCTTCTTACTTGCCATTTACTGTCTGTACTTTCCCATGTTACCACTTCTTTTTCTTTTCTTACTCCCACAATTTTTAACTCTTTCCATTTCATCTCACAGTATTTTAATCTGTACATTTCACAGATAACTCGAATTATAGGCATTAATCCTGTGAGTTAAAGACTAAGTTATGCTTTCTTGACACAGATTTTTGTGGAGAAAAGATGATTGAAATCTTCCAGAGAGGATATAATGAATTCTGGAAATCAGTTTTTGTATGCTCTGTGCATGTTCTTGCTTCTGAGTCGAAGACCAAGAGTTATTTCTCAAAGTGTCAAAGCGAACTTCTTCACACCACTGAATATTATCAATCTCACTTAAGATTGCGGGTGACATTCTTGACTTGTTTATCATAGTCTAAGAAATGATGGTAACTTTTAATTTTTAAACTATATTACATGATTTGAAAATGACTTAGACTTTTTGATTATACAGTTTCATGAGCTTAAAATTGAAAAATGCAAGAAGTGGGATGCGGTAAGAAATTAAAGTCCTTGTCTAGAAGAAAAATTTATGAGTTCTCTTTTTTTCACCTAAAATTGTATTGTGTGAAAAGGCAGAATACGGTGTATGCCGTATATATATGGCCAGGCAGGTGGATGTTGTGTAGAGGCATATGTACTCCAAGTGGGACTACACCTATCCCAAATCCCAGAATTTATCTACTTTCGTTAACAATACACAAATAATTGTTGAGATGGGAACAAATGAGAGACCAGAATTGACTCTTTGCCATGAGAATTACAATGAACACTCCTGGAGCTTCAAGTATTTGCCCTAATAAATGTTTAACTGTTTATTCCACAGAGAAGAGGGCCACAAGGAGCAAAAGCACCCCCCATGCAGAACATGTAGTTTGCTCGTTTGTTTATTCACCTTGGGAAGATAAGGAGCTCGGAAGACAAATCCCCTCAGGCAGGGAGTGAAAGAACTTGAAACCGAGTCTCATAATTTAGCTTGGCTGAGGACTCCTGGGGCAGAAAACTGACAACTGCACTTCTGACAAATTATGTGATGCTAGCCCCGGAATTTGCTCTTTTCTTTCTTCGTTTCCATCTTCAATTTGATACCATTCTGTAAATTTAGGTCAACTTTATGAATAGCTTTAGGAGGACCAAAACCATGTTTTTCAGCACATGTGCCTTTCACTTAATTTCCTTCCTTGCCTCAAACACCAAGTTGCCCAATTATTTTAAAACTCTGTTGATATGAGCAACGAATACGCAAATAATGTCACTGAAATAAGAGGCCATGGAAATTTAATAATCACGTGTTTTATTGATGGACAAGTGCCTCAGATGCATTTTTCCTCATCAGAAATAATTTTACTGTTAGTTAATGTAAGAAATATTAATTTAATTCTCACCCTATAGGTCTAAATTTAAAAGTTCCTGTATACTCTGAAAAAGAAAAAATGCTCAAAAGGAAACTGAAAAAAGCATTACTCCTTCTAAATAAAATTTCAGTAAACCTAAACCACCCCCGCACCCTGAATATTGGTGACAACAGCTGAAGATAAACCTTGTGCTATCGTTCTCCCTAAGCCTCAAGCTTACTAGTGTTTTGTAAGCATTTGGTGTCAGGCCCTAGTTTCTCCTCACTGAAAAGCTGTCTCTAATGCCTATATATCGAAAATGCAGTTAAGATACAGTCTGTGATGTGAACTAATTCCTGCTTGCGGGGCGAGTTCACGAGTGTCAGGTTTTTTGCCATGTGAATATATCTGGAACTCCTGCTACAGAGATTATGCCCAGAATATTTATCTTCATAGAAGTACTTTGAAATTTACTTGTACAAAAATCATCTTACATTTCTTACATAAGATAATTCCTTCAAGAGTTTTACTAGCTGTAACAGGGAAAAATAATCAGGTAACTATACACATTAATCAATAGAAAGATAATAAAAATTGTTGAATAAAACTGAAAAGAGGTTGCTCATAGTAAGAGCTTAAATGTTTGTTTTCTTTTCTCAATAGAGGGCAGCCTCAAAACAGTAACAGCAGGCAACAACAGCAGGCAATGATAAATACCATTTAACCTAAATCCTGGAAAGTAGAACAAAGCTTTCTCAGATCATTCCATCACATTCCCCTACAACACTGACTGTAGCTGTTTTCATCAGGTTTGTGTAGCCCTGAACACGAGCCAGTTAACTATCGTCACGACTAACTGGCCCTCTAACTACCATGATCTTGTTTACAATATGACATATTAGTATGTCTACTACACTTTATGCATTTTATTAGGCAACAGGATCATAGAGAAACTGAAATATTGGAGTTATAATCTTTAATCCTCTATCTCGTAAGGAAGATTTAAAAGAACTCCATGGTGCATTCAACACTGCATTTCCTACAGTAAACATGGTTTCCATGACCTTGAAGAAAGTATATGTATTTAAAACTAAATAGGAAAACTAATCAGTATTTGTATTCAGGGATAACTGACTAACACTTGATTTTGACAGTAAGGAACATTATCCAGTGTTTTCTCTCAGGAAAATGAATACTGCAACTTGAAATGGAAATACTGATTGGGAGCAGACAAGACATACATCGCTCCTTCAATGGACAGGATCACAACACTCTATACAAACGATGTACTACATAATGTTCTGTTATCATATATTATTATCACCTATGGTCAAACATTTAAATTCTACACTTAATTTGCCACATAGACAATGCTGATAACTTAACAATGGTGTTCATTTGTGCATTCTGGCCTAAAAAAATCTCTTTAGCAACAGCCCATAAAAGGTGGGATGAAATCACATCACTCAAACGTCTTCCACTGCTCTATCCCCCTACCAGCCACCTTTAATTTGCTTCGCTGCAATAGGATTTTGTGATAGAAAGTTATTAAATCACCAAGCCCATGACTTCTTTGTCTTGACAGCAGAATAGACTAAATGACCTTGGCTAATTTCAATGAGCCACATCATGCTCTATTAAGGCAAAAAGATGGGAAAGAGAGTAATATACAAGAAATTGGATATTTGGATGGTGAAATGAGACGGAGATAAAAAAAAAAAAAAAAAAAAAAGGCAAAATAGGCTTTCACCCAGACAAATGTAGTTATTTACTAGCAGTTCTGTTCCAAAGCAAAAATACCTATGATCGTCTTATTTTAGCACCTACACTTTTTTCTCTTTTCTGTCTTATAATCACAAGTAAAAAGCTTGATGCAGAACGCAGAGTGGTTGCAGAGGGAATAATTTTCAATGTTACCTGATGCAGAGGGAATAATTTTCAATGTTACCTGATGGTTTCAGCAGCCCCACTGGTATGCCAGGAGCACTGTGAGATTTCCTGGGGGTTCAAGGTTTCAGTAACCTGATGTGACACTTTGTACATCACAGTCTTAAAGGATGACTGATTTAAAGCTTGTCAGAATAAACTAAATGAGTTTACAGGGATTTCTTTTGCAGGTGTGCACTACTTCCAGGAACAGTCTCATGTGAAAAAGGTGGGAACATTTATAATTCTACACTATTTTAGATTTCCTTTGTTACCTTGTTATATGACTTCATGAGAAAGAAAGAAAAACAAAAACTAAAGAAAGGAAAAAAAAAAGTTAAGACTAGGATGTAAATGTAGCTCCATAACTTTCAGTTTTATAATTTTGCCTCATTCTTGAATGGCAGAATTCAGAATTCCATATAATTCTGAAATTTGTATTTTCCCCTCTGGTAAACACTACTTAAAATTTCCCAGTGTTCCATCTGTAGAAGTGCCAGAACAAAAACATGATTCGGTAATAGCAGCATTTATCTTCATCTTATGATAACAATTCATTCAAAAAGCCTAAACAGAAAAAATAATACTCTGATTATAGGCTGCTACAAACATAACAACTATTCGGCCAAATCTTCTGTGTGTGTGTTTCGTACTTTTTTAATACTATATGATCCAGAGTTTGCCTTTATATATTTTATTGACTAGAGATTATGGCTCAGATCATGGTTCACAAAGATCCAAATAATCCAAAGACTTGGCAGGTTTCTACGAGACCTGTTAAATTCAGTAAAACTTTCAGTTTTAATTAAAAAAAAAAAAAGTATCTCAAGTAACCTCCGTGATCTCTCCTAGATTTTCTTAGTCTTAATTAACCTAAAAATACATTGGGTTACATCTAGTTAATATATCAAACAAAAATTTGAGGTTACTTTCATAAGATATTTAGTCTTCTGAAGGTAATGCAGATTCTCCTGTATACCCACGCTCGTCTTGTCAATGGTGCTAGGTAGGCAGACAGGTAGACATGCAGGCAATTACCTTATGTATGGTGACTCGCCAAATAGCAAGGGGCTTTAATGGATGATGCAGTCTTGCTATTATGATTAATTTCAATATGAGATGGTATAAGCAATCTGAATAATCAGTATTTCAGACGGGAAAAGATACAGTCACATTTTTCATTCAACTCTGACCTCAGTGGGGAGCTGCTGTGATTCAGAGCCAGGAAGAGCAATGTCCTGAGCTCCCCTGAGCCCCGGTCCAGAGTCTCCTGCACGTCACAGAGACAGGATACTGGCCAGATACTACTGATAGTAGCGGTGACTGGAATGAGAGAAAGTGTCCTCAAAAACCTGCCCACTCCTTTGCACTTCAGGGGTTTAGCCCGAGTACAGACCTCCAGGGAATCCCTACAGCATTCCTGCTTTCCCCTTCCCAAAGCACTGGGTTGTCTATCCTCAAACCAAAGAAGTACAGAGCATAATCCATGTCAAGGCTGTGACAGAAGCCTATTTAATGAGATCCCAATGTACTCCGTCGTTAACGTGTCCATTGGAGAAGAATACATRCAGACTATTAATGTTGTTATTATTTTGTCTTGTCAGCTAGGATGGATAAACTTGCTGCAATATTCCCACTGCATAATACAACACAGTCCATAGAAATGCAATGGATACTGCAGTATAATGCAAAACATACTTTAATGTTAAAGTCAGAGCACCAACATGAATTAGTGTCTTCACTGGGCTCTTAGCTGGGCCTCTTTTAATTCCGTGTCAGTTTTGCTTCTCGGTAATTGTCCATTTTATGATAAATTGGCATAAGCCAAAGATATGCACAGTATTTGTGCTAGCATTTTTTTCAGTATTATTTTAGTATTTTCTGGCTGGAATATCCAGAAATTTAGCATAACTATTCCTGCAGCTATTAATAATAACCTATCCCTTTAGTTAGTTAAGTGAAAAAGGACATTTCTATATTCTGTAAAAGTTGTAGTTTTCTATAGCTCTAACTCAGAGACAGACCAAAAACTAATTTTGTCATATCACCTTCAATTTTTTGCCATATATATATATATATATATATAAAGTACTGATTTATAAAACTGTGCAGATCACCTCTGCAGCCCTATAAAAAACCTTTTCTGAGATTCATGGGAATGTGATTGTAGTTCTTTAAAAATTATGTTAAAGATATATCTAATCCTTTACCTACTCAAGGCCAGGTTACTCCATCTAATCTGTGACAGATAGTTGTCTAAGCTGTTCCTAAAACCTCAAAAAAAAAAAGTAGTATTTTAACCTTCAAAAGACCACAAAATCAGAGGCTGGAGCAAGCTGCAGCCACATGACACCTGCTTTAACTGACCACAGCCAGTCCCAGTCCTAAATAGTTCAGCTTGCAATAATTCGGCGACTCCCCTGTGGCAGAAGGCTTCTCAGCTCATCGCATGGCTGAGCTTTAAAAGTGGCTGAAAATACAACTGAAATAAAGACCTGGTTCTCAAAAGAAACCTGAAGAACTGTGTTAAAGAAAAAAGCTTAACTGTCCAGAGCAGCTCTGGATCAGTCTTCTAACAGAACTACTCAAGGTTGGGTCTAGTTTTGGCGTTGGTAAATTTTATCTGAGCCTTATCAAGCCTCCAAACAGCTGATAGGCACCAACTCCCCCATTCGGCAGGATTGGATCGTGGTGAAATTATCTGATGAATCTCAGAAAGCTGAACAGCCCCAGCCTACGCTTTATAAGAGGGGTTAGTAAATACTTTGTTCCCTTGCTTATTCAGCCTCTCTAAAGCATTCTTTAGTCAAAAAATAGCAAAGAATCCAAAATGACCAAATACAGATGGTCATTATCACTATTATATGCTGTGAGTTTCAGTTTCAGTGAACTATGCACCCCTTCTCCTCTGAAGGACATTGAAACACACAATGTGAAACAACCATACATATTAAAACATTTTTTATTTCATATTGCCACAACCCCTCCTGAATTTATGCATTACAGTCACCAGCAAAAATGCATATGTGCCTGAAATAAAAGATGATGAGACAGGAATGTCATTGTATTTACTACTATTTCCTTGAAATTTCACATATATTACCATTTCACACTGCAGATATGATCATATTTTTACTTGCCAGGGAAAGGTGCAGGCCTGAGTATATCTCTCAAAGATCATAAAATAATGAATTAACATAAGAATGTTAAATTTAGAGAAAGAAATTAGAAAAGTTCCAGTTACTGAATGCTTATACTCCATTAGTTCTTAAGCATTATTAGAAGCTTTCACCCCTGTGGAGTTGTGACCTGTACGCTGAAATGGTCTTTGCCATGGTCACACACCCCATACTTCATATCATAACTTATCTTCCTGGTGCATAGACCATGACTTATTTACACAGCACTATCAGTGTTGCTAGCAATAGATTATTTTAACAGTCAGGTCTGTGACCAACTGAGTTGTTTGCAATTAAATATTTAAAACTGCTATTATCTTCTTGATCAATCAAAAATTTCATATGAACAACGTTAATTAAAGAGGAACATACTTAGAATGCCATTTTTGTTACTAATATGAAGAAAAAGCTAACTATTTGGATAGGTTTCTGAAGCAACTTTGCAGCTTTTGGCCACACAGGTGATCTAAACATGACTTGTATATTCAGGACTTAGAAAGTACAACAACAGAATGACTCAATGGTTACTCATGCATTGTTCTGATATATAGATATATAGAGAGAATAATTACAACTATACTGCATTCCTACCAAATATCTAATACATAGGAGTGTATCATAATGACACATTAATGGCAGTTGTTAGTATCAAACTACATGATCATAATGTAAAGTTATTGTTTTCTATATTCTTTGGCCTTGTTGATAGAAATGTACCCACTAATAATTTCAAGAACTGCTTCTAATAAGCAAGTCAAAATACGTAATTGCTACAAAAATCAATATTAATGAGTTGCTAACCATTTACTAGATGAGGTACTGCGAGACAACTTTAAATTCTTAATGAAATATAATATAAAAGAACTTCATTACCTATGTGTTCTGTGTGGTTTAGACCAAATGTTTGTTTAGTATATTTTACTAAATTCCATGATAATTTATTAGAGCAGACATTAATTTTACCATTGGCAAGTTTTCATATTCATATATGATAATAAAGAAAGGAGTGGGAATCAACATGAACCTTACAAGGTGTATTTGAGCATAAATTAAAAGGGCATGAATAAAGATTAGGTATTTTATGTGCTATCACATTTCAAAGTACAGGCTACATGTACAAAATAATACATATGAAAACCAATCATACTTAATTTACACTAACACAGGATTTTTTTTTTAGTCTATTTGTTTTTTCTGATTCCAATAATCTCCTAATTTAAAGAGTTAAAATACAATAAAAATACATGAGAGTTATAATACAATAATTATTCAGCACTGGAAGTTTTTAATCTTCTGCCATTTAATCCAGAGTAATTTATACAAATATATGAATTATTGAGGAATATACATTTAATCAGTGCTTAATGGATCAATACTGTTCTCTGAAAAACACTCATCTGCAACTTCAGAAAGCTTCGGTATTGGGCAAATACTACTTTGGCTAGTTTAACTTTTGGGGTTTTTTGGACGCAGGGAGCAAAATCAATATGCTGACACAAATTTTGATTTTGTGTAATGCTCATTGAACACGGACTATACAAAAGTGGAGCCTTCAAGAAAAGAAATTATTCCTATCACTGTATATAAGAATTGTCATATATTTCATGACAGCCTGTATCCTCACCTGGTTATATAAAACTAACTATTTGTAGTTTTGTGAAGTCAGCAGTATTACATTGATTAATTCCAGCTGGCATTTTTTTTCTTTCTTTTTTTTTTCATATGGCTTATTTTTGGTGCGGGCTTAGATTTTACTATGACAGTTCTGGAAATCTGTCCACGTGAACTTTTAAATTCTAATTTAACTTTCTGAATTATACCATTTATTGTATCTTTTACTGTATACTGTCACACTGGATTGTAGCAGAAGTCCCAGGACCTATTCCTGAGTTCTTGGTTTTGAACATGAAATCTGTTGAGGATCATCAACAATCATTTGCCTAGCAGTAAAGTCTACTGATTGAGAATAACTGACATGTTAATGACTCATGGTGTCCAAGATTTGGGCTTAATATGGCAGCCTTATAACTATCCCCAGGGCAGACCTTAATAAGTCTTCTGAGTAGCAGAGCTGAGCTATTAAAAAAGTTGACCTCCACCAATTTCTACTTAAGATTTCTCATTGCCAGAATTTGGTAACTACACTCTTAAACAATAGATTATTAGAATAAAATCCCCCCAAAAGCAAGTCTTCAACACAGAATAATGCTCATAGCAAATCTGATGTATTTTTCAGTGTTTTTCTTCAGCTTTTTTGTTTAAACAAAAGATATAAGGAAAAAAATATTCTGGCAAACAGTATGCTGCCCAACCTTTGCTCCCTAAGAAAGGGCTTCCTCACCCTTCTTTTGGTATGAGCATTTCCATAATAAAGGCTAGTAATCGTTAAAGAAAAAGTCTGAAAACCTGTATGGGCTTTTTACTTGTATGTGTTTCACACAAAATATTTTTAAAATGAACTTGAAACATACATTAAAATATGCCTCTATCAATCCACTTTTGTTTTATATGTATTCCCAAGAATAAGAAAGTTCTGGTTTTCTTTGAACTCAAAAAAAAAAAAAAAAAAAAAAGCAGAAGACTTCAGGTCTATTGGACAAGGACTATACAAAAGTAGAGCCTTCAAGAAAAGAAATTATTCCTATCACTGTGAATATGAATTGTCATATATTTTATGACAGCCTGTATCCTCACCTGGTTATATAAAACTAACTATTTGTAGTTTTGTGAATTCAGCAGTATTACATTGATTAATTCCATTTTTTCCTTGGCAAATTTACTTACCCCGGCAATGTACTCCTTCGTCATACCCATCAGAACAGTCATAAACACCATTGCAGAGCTGGGACAAGTGAATGCATTTGTTTGTACCGATGCAGCTAACATAATTCGGGGTGCATTTAAAATCTGCTTCCTCGGGACCTAAAAAATACACAGAAAATTTCTTATACATATTTTTATATCTACAACAAGGCAAAGAAAGTTCTATATTGCATTTCCATTTTCAAGCTAAGGGCAACACTCCATGTATTAGTCCGTTTTGTAGATTTTTAGTGCATTATCATTGCTGTATTTAGGAGAATTAAAATCATCAAGAAATAATTAGTGCAATTAAAAGGAAATCAATGGGTCAGAGAGGATTATTTCCCAAAATACAGGTGTTTTACAGATGCTAAAATTAAGCTTTGCAAACATTAAAATGTATCATAAAATTTTCAATTGCTTTGTGAGTATCATATCGAGTCATAGCAAGAGTAATAGGCACCAGTATTTACATTCATTGTTGTGCTATATAGGTAATTTTAGATATTTTTGAAATTACATATAAATGTTACATATTTATGGCTGCATTAGATCAGAGAAACTCTTCCTGCAGCCCAGGAGTCTGCCTTTGAAACTGCACAGTACGGGATGGTAGGGAGAGGATAAGGATGCTGTGATTGCTCCCTTTGGGATACCACCCTGGCTGCAATCACTCTGTGTCCCCTTATCTCTGAAGTGTTAAGTACAGGGATTTTTGAGGATCTCTCTTGTTTATCTCTTAGAGAGGGTTCTGACTGGTAAAAAAACTAACAAACTTAATTTCACATGATAAAGACTTTGAGATTTTTAACACACTGCAAAGAACATTTAGAGGTCTGAAGGGTTTAGCTCATTTAGAAGATGAATCATAATTTATACACAGTATATGATTAGCTACACAGAGACTGAAGGTGTGGAAATTTTTCAGGAAACAACTTAAAGCTCCTTGATTGCATGCGTTGGAGCCTTGAGTCTGTGCTAAACTCTGACAGCTTGTAACAGTCCTCAAGGGAAATATACCCTAGGATGCACTGTGCTCAAGTGCAATATGCTTTCACCTTCTTCGAGGCACTAACTCCAAGACAAAGGACAGAAATCACAGGCAGTAGCTGAAAGCTCCCTTATAAGTGGGAAAATCTCAGCTTTGGCAGATCTGGTCTCTTGTCTGCAGGAGAAAGCAAAGGAGAGCTCTGGGGGGAATTTATGATTTCTATAACAAATACAGATAGCTCTTAGCACAGCCCATTAAATAAAAATCCTAACTTAAAAAACTTGTCCCAATTAGAAAACTTAAATTAAAAATTCCCACTGCCGTGCTACATGTCAGGAAGCTGTCCACCATTTAGAGTGGGCACAACAAATACCAATTTTAAGTGGTTTACAATACTTTTGCCTGTATTCTTTTACGCAACTCCCATCGGCACAGGGCAGGTGCTCCCCTTCCCCAAGCAGAGCACGCGCCCCAAAAACGCGCGCATCCACTGCGCAGGAAGGCATGATGTACAGCGTCCTGCTTCCCTCCTCAGACCTTTCCAGCTTCACACCTTGCACCAATGGAGCGACACCACTTACATCCTCGAGGTATCACTGATTAACAGAAACATAGCGCACTGGTACTAGGGATAAAAAGGCAATGTATATAGGGATGAATGTACTCTGTCTCAAACAATTTGTGTGCTTCCAGGATGAAAAAACCAAACTTTTTTTTATTATGGCCATATGCTACATACAGTTTTTCAAGAAAACTGCTTTCCYAAGCTAAGGATAAGGGGTCTAAATACCTTTTGAACTCAAAGAAACAGAACAACTATTCTCACTATGCTCTAGGTTAAATAAGTGCCTAGCAAATGTAGAGGTATTAAAACACTTCACAAAGAATACATTTTTCCTATATTTTCCAGTAAAACATAGGAGGAAATTAACAACAGAAAGTCAAGAGATGATTAAAACTTATCCTAGATGTTAGGACTTGAAGACCATGGTAATGAGAATCAGAGAGGTGTGACCCCCTCGTGCTGGCAGAGACCCCTGCACCATGCAAGAAAATGAGAGGTGGGAGCCATGCAGCTCCATGCCCTTCCCAGGCAGCTTGGCCATTGGGTGGGGGGTTGGGTTTCTTTTGCTTGGGCTTCAGGCATTTTACTGTTTGTTTTTTTTTTTTTTTTTGTTAACTGGAGGTAGGACACTTCATCCCATGAACCATCCCATGTACACATGCACATAAAGCTCACTACAGTACCTACAACCTCTGGCAGTGTCCAGCATTCCTCCAGGACTGGTTTAACTCTGCAGAGTTTTCAAAGAAGAAAGGAAATAAAGCAGCTTAGGATAGCCAAGCGCTCAGTGTCAGGTAGGTCATATAAAACTGAAAGGTTTAATTTGATTCCCATTTCAGTTGCATCAGGGCTTGAAGGCACCTAACGTTTAACAAAACCAAACTAATTTTCTGATTTGCCCTTTATAGCTTGCTTATTCATTGCATTAGAGCAACTGTGAATAGAGTATGAGGAGTAAAAAAGATCTTTTCTTCTAAAATAGAGAACATTCACTTAAAAAACTTAGATCTGTGAAGCATGTAAACCATGGTACTTGCATTACTTACATATAAACCCAAGATTGTTAGAGGGCTTTCAAGCATTCATACCTTATCAAACAGAAAACTGAGATCTGTGATCAAAAATATATAAGCATATATATTTATATTCTAAATGTAATGAGTGAAAAGAATGAATCTCTTAATTAACACTTAAAATCTCAATAGGACTAGTCTGATATGCTCCTGTCTAAAGATTTTGGGATTTAATTTTGATTCGATGCTTCTTGCTTTTAAAATACAAGATTCCTTCAGGACACAAACATCCTGCAATTTTAAATATATTATCTAATTTAAAATACTAGTAGGGGAGCTTCCTAAATTAGATTTCTTTGATTGGGAACTGCATATGAGGGGAAACTGAAATACGCTCCAAGAAGTATTACTGACATTGTTTTGTGTTCAAGAGAAGTTTTGTGCACCACTTGTAAAAACAGAAAGGTTAAGATTAGAAGTGATTTACTTATTCATGTGATTAAGATAAATTCATATGTACTTTCTGTTTCCTTACTAGCATGATGCTTTGGAAGTCAACCTGACTTACAAATGAAGATGAACTTCAGTCCAAAAAAGCCGTTTTATGGAAGACTTGTGACCTATTTTGTCTGCAAAATGACTCTAAAAGGCAACAGTTCTCAATCATCCAACAATGTCAGTGGAACAAAACGGCATGTCCCAAGGCCTCCCTGCCCACAGTTCCTACCACCTTCATTGAATAAAAAAATTAAGCTAAACAAAGCTGCATGTTGCGATGCCTTTGAAACAGCACCTGCTTTTCCCACTGAATCCTACCCAGCTGCTGCACTTTCTGAAATGTCCAATGCAAATAAAGATGAGGAGCTTTTCATCTTGTTTACTCCTCTTCCCTCTTCGTTTAACAGACAGCAGAGTTATCAAGTGAACTTTGGGAAAAGGAATTTAAAAGTGTTCTTCTTCAAAATAATCTCAGTGTATTTTACATCAGTGCAACAATGCTAAGAATATAAAAGATGGATGGTGTCTTTTCTTCCCTTCAAAAGACACAATAATTCCTAGCCTTGCCAGCTGGTGGAAAAACAGTCAAAACTACTGGCTGCAATTATGGTAATACACCATCTCAGTGTTTCAAACACTCATACCAGGACACTGCTTGGAGGACGAAAAGGATGGAAGCAGCATTGCTCATGCAGTGCTGTGCACCTCAAGAGACTGGCTCAGGAAGCAGAATATCTAATCTCCTTGGTGTAACTGTCTCTTACCAGATGGCTAAATGAGAAATGGTAAAAAAGCTGAGCTGCAGAAAGTTGAGCCAGGGCCACGGGGGATCCCCCCGGGGCTGGCAGCCAGGGCCATCCCACCCAAACTGGCAGACGGCTGGGGCAGCCCCAGCCTGGGGCACTGGGTGCCTCCATAGGGATGAGCCACGATGTTCGCCCATGGGTGGGGGTCAGGATCAGGCCTGGTGAGGGTACCAAGGTTAGATGCAGCCCTTGGATGGCCAGGCAAGGCCAGGTGAACAGATTACTGCTTCTCTCCCCAAATCCTCCAGAAGGCAGGCTGTGCCCAGGAGCAGACAGGCTGAAAACAGAAGGACAGCAATTCACTTCAGATCCAGATTTCTTTGGCTATTGAATTGACTGGAACGGCCATTTCTGATTTGGTCACACTGTGTCAAAGCTCACTGCACTTTCCCAGCATGTGAGAAAGCATGGAAGAAAACTGCACCATGTTTTGTCAATACCTGTGCAATGTACAGTGAATCTAGCTGAAGTCCCTTCAACGAAAGTTCCCTTACTTCAGTGGGGGGTTGAGGAGAGGTAAGAGAGTCCTTGTGATATCCTCCAGCAGGACACAATGGGGTCAATCAAACACAACCTCTGGTTTGCCGCTAAAGAAGCATCGTGAGAAAGTATTAAAGGCCGCTGTCAGAATTAGCAGAGACATTTTACCATGCACTTTTGACATGGCATCTGTCTTGAATTTGTGCTTAACCAAAACTGTACCTGCCTCGCTTCAGACTCATGCTATACTAAATTTCTAACTAGAGAATGCAACTGAGAATCTACAAGCTGATTATTTCCACTGATTTTTGTTATCATAAGCAATATACAAGTGTTTATTAGCAAAAATTATGGATGAACATTATTTCATTATGTATGTTTCTTTCTTCAAGAAACACTCCCCTTAATTTAATGGAAATTAAGGTACAACTTTGTATGCTAAGTTTACTAAAGAGTTACAAAGTATGAATAAAAGATATTTGCAAAGATTGTGGAGATAGCCAGACAAAAGAAGACATGCCACGGTGCCCAGCACAAATTCAAGGTCCACAAAAGTTATTAAATTACAGTAGAACACACACCCCCCACTTCTTGCAAATTCATTTAGGGATGCTCATATTTGACAACTGTTACCAAAAAAGCATCAAACTGCTACTTCTGAGTTTATTTTTTCACCTTTGTCTTTCTCAGCTAAGTTTTTACAAAGTGTTTTTTCTTTCAACATTTCAGGTAAGTAGTTAGGCAGTAGCTTGCACTTTTAAATAAGAGACTAGGCAGCCAAATGTGGTACATCCCTTTTACATCACTGCATCCAATTTACTTGAAGACCAGCGATTTTCTAGCAGCTCTAATCCTGTGCTGTCCTCAGCCACAAGAAACAATTATACCGAACTGTGGGATGCCTTCAAAATTCCCATTTGTGTTGTACATCAGTGACTTACAGATCCATCCTGCTCTCCTAAGTGTCTTTATGGAGTGAACCGTCTCCACAATGAGCAGTTTATCCTGAACAAAACCTTATTCCACTGGTTCAAGGGCCTTTGAATTCAACTCTGTTTGCACGCGTAGGTGGGAACCCTGGAAAAGGTATTTTGTACCTTTCCACGTACAAAAGCACCAACACACAGTGGATGGAATCTGACCCAAAGACAAAATTGCTAATTTTGATGCAAATAACAGAGTTGTCAAAAAATGTCTTTTACTGTTCTGACTGCTGCACACATTCCTCTAGAGAAGTTTTGGTATAGCAGCTACCTAGATCTTCTCTGTGGTATTATCGAATGAAGTTGATTAATGACTGTAATTAAGCCAAAATAGCCTAAAGTTTAAGAAAGATTAATCCACACAAGTTTTAGGATCTCTCTGGATAAATACGAGCTTAAATGAAAATACTCCACTGTGGTACAATACAGTGTGTGGCTTGTCAAACACACATACAAGATTGTGAGACCTGTTTCTCCCTGTTAACTCGCCTCCATAGCATTGCTGGTACTCCCTTTCTACTGTGGACTCAGAGTATAGGATATTTAAGATTGCAGAATTGATTAAAAAACTTAATATTTCTTCTTTAACATAGCTCTTGGCAACAGGAAACAACCTGCCACATGCAGACAAAGTAACATAAAATATCTGATATAGTTTTAAAAGTGTGAGGATTCATCCTCACAGATGTTTTTCTTTTTAATTTATTTTTTGTCCAGTTCATCATTGATAAGCAGGGATTTTTAAAGTGCTTATCTTTTATAAAACTTGAAATCACAACATCTTAAAGTAATGYTTCTGACCCTGCCAAGACCAGACATACTGTACCTTAAAGATATTTAAGGTTTAGGGCTAAATTATGGCCATTAGAAGAGGTTGCTTTTGTGGGAAAATTAGAGATTAATGGGAAAAAGAGACTATACTTCCATGATTCATTTTTTTTTTTATGTTGAATGTTTGAAAACTTCCAAGAGGTTGAATACTACATATTAATTTCTATAGTTACAGGTTAATGTGTAAAGTGTAAACTAAACACACATGGCATCCCATGGTATCATAATTACTTTAAAAAGTAATTTTTCACACAGACTAGATGCACACTTTTAATACCAGGACTTTGAAACACTGGGATAAAATTATGGAAATTACTTAAAATCTTTACTCTTTGGTATCTTATATATGCAAAGAAAGAATTTCATATTTAATAAGGATTTAAGTATCATAAATAACCCCTTATTCATTGCTACTTTTATCCATATGCTTTATTCAATTTAGACTGATAATAAATATAAATTTGAAGTCACCTTCAATTAAATCAGTTATTCAGCTGTCTATGAAACAAGGAGAATAATAAACACTTATGGTAGGATGTGGACAACTGAAAAGAAGAGGAAAGCAGGCAAAGTATTGTGCTGTTTGCAGCAGAACAATAGCTGTAATCTCTGACCTCACAGTCACAGCATATTGTCTCCAAAATAGTATTTCACGTGAAAGAATAAAACCACTGGCAGCCAGTGGGTTTGTGAGTGTGCAAATGAATGAATATAGTTACAGTACGCCCTCATAACTTATGACCAAATGTAAGAGATGAGCTAAAGACCGTAGAAAGCAATACTGAAACGAACAGAAACAAAAGAGAAAATGCAGAACTTTGGAAATCAAAAGATGGCTTTGAGTCATCACAATTTGGAAATCAGTGATCTGTGCTGATTCACAGCCCTTACGTGTCCAGCGCCAAGTGTCTCATCTCTCCTCTCTCTTTATAAACGGAGGAGCGTGGACACAATCAGGCCTCTGGTATCTACCACCCTTTTCCATAACAGGCTTTGGCTCATTGTGCTTTGTACAGGGAGAAGAAACACAGCTATCAATGCCAACATTTTCCAAATCCAATCAAGGATTTGCATTGATCTTAGCCTGAGCTTAGGGTGCCGATACATAATTTAGTCAGTCAAGAACTCATAATAAAAAAAAAAAAACACCATTGAAACTGGCTTCCAAAGGATGGTTTCCAATTTTGTGTGTTACTGTAGACAAAATAGTTCAAAAGTTTATCTATCTGCAAAGCTTAACAAGCCTCGTAGCGGCACACAAAACTCCAATTTCTATACTCCTGCGATACGCTTTTAGCACTGGCACTAGTATTACGTACAAATGAACTCACAGGTGCAAAACAGAGCATATGGATACTGGGTTTATGATGCTGTACAGTTGCTTGCCTTTTCCTCTTTGTCTGTGTGGTTTTATAAGTACTAGAGAAAAGCAAACAGCTGACAGTCTAAATCTAATATTATACAATAACTTTAATTGTTTGAATACTTCTTTTTGTTTAAAAACATGAACATTGTTTGCATACTGGCATTATAATGACTCTGTCAGGAGCTCTATTTGAGATGGCTCTCCAGCAAACACTTTCCCTTTGGCTATCTTTTTCCCGATCACTGCTTTCTGTGTGTCAGACACTTGCTCATCTTCGCTACACAGATGTAAATAATTAACGGAGCCACAGGACTCATCTTTTCTACCATAATGTAGCTGATAGCCACTGGAGAGAAGTAGAAAAACTATGTTGAAGGTTGCACAAAGGCTGACGAAGAGGAAAAAAGAGGTAGAGGAAATCTTTCTAAAACAGCTCAGCTTGGGATCATTATCCAAAAACCCCTCTGGGCGCACATGGGCTGGGACGGGGCTGGAGTCAGAATACAGCTCTTCAGGTGATTAGGCCGAGAGAAGCCACCGGAATCAGGACCTGAACTCAAAGTGGGTTTTGCCTAACATAAATCTACCTACTAAAGCTGTGAAAGCCATGGACTGATAATAGTAAAATCAACTCATAACAGCAAAATCCACCTAGATTCCTAAATGCAGTTGGACATTTTGCATCCAAAAATTACCTCAAATAGAAAACTCACCCGGCCAAAGGGAGAGAAGACCACCTCCTCAGCCAAAACCCATCTAATATAACAGTTCTAGAAGACCGGAGCATGACAATGTGATTTTTTTTTTTTTTTTAAAATTATTTTTTTAAAACAAGGTTAAGCATGGTCTGAGAAACCAATGGCCACAAAGGCCTTACCTGCCCACCAACTTTTCTGCAGCCTCTCTACTTATAGAAAAAAAGCAAAGAACAAACGATGGCAAAGAGAAGAGGAGAGGAAACAAGACTGGAGTCGCCTGGAGTGTGCCAATATTCTTTCCAAAGAGTTCATACACTGTGTCAGAAGATTAATGTAATAAATCAATTAATAAATATATAGTGCTTAAAGACTGCCACACTGTATCAGAATGAAAATTAGTTTAGGGGAGAGGATAATACAGATACATAACTGTACTTTATAGAGGAACTGACAAGGACCTAAAGTCCAAAGAAGAAATATGTTTTAATGTGATTTTTTTCTTTGCGCTTGCATTTTTTCGGATGTCGGTGAAAATGTCTCTGTTGATATCACCAGCAAGGCTGCATCTTTATGCAATAAGGCAACAGAGTGTACTTTGCGTATCACACATTTCTAAGACTTTTCCATCCCTATAGAACAGATTAAAAAATTCTGCTCTTTACTAAAGTTAAGGTAAATATCTTGATTTTTGCCTATTGCTTAAATCAAAACCTTCTATTCTCTCACTGCTTCATTAGATGCTGGCAGCTCATCTTTTCTGTACATATTATCTGACTTTCATTGTCCCGGACTTAACAACTATCCTTTTCTTAGGGACTCTATAAATACATGCGTATGTACATATATATATATAGTACCTTAAAAAGAGCATATATGACCTACTAGTGTGTTAATACAGCAAATCACACTTTCCCATTCCCCATTCTATAATACCCAGGACTTGTAAATATAAATATTGGAAATGGGTCTCACATAGTTTTTAAACCTCTGATTTTTCTTAAATATCACTAAATTTCACCCTTAAACTTTTCATTTGAATTTGTCATAAATGAAAAAAAGTAACCTTGCAAAATTACACACTATGGAAGAAAATGCATTATCTCACACGACTATCAAAAAAACCCCTCTTTGCAGTCAGAAAATACTAATAAAAATATATAGCTGTAGAGAAAACAGGTTGGTTTTTGGAAGCAAGAAGAACGAAGAACCCGCAAGAACACATATATATCATGAACTTCTCTTAAAAATCCAGTCTCTCTTTTGTCTTGCAAAATTCAGTGTGCCAGTGGTGTTTGATTAAAAACAACAATAAAACAATTCTCACCATCATAATCATCCATCACAACTGCCCCGAATAATATAGTTACACATCAACGAGTTTTAGTATTTTTATTTACTTGCACAATGACCGCAGCTTCAACTTGTGCAGTAAAACTTACCATATAGACAACAAGAGAGAGAGAATTTATGTTCTTTGCTACAGTCCCTAAAAATTAAAAAGCTAAACCATGGTTTTACTAAGCTCTTGCATGTAGGATATATCAGAATATAAAGGAAGATCCTTGTATGTACCTATACATAAGCAAAACCATTGCAAATGTATATTCCCTGGTTATTTTTGGAGAATGGATTTGCAAACATTTGTCAATGAAGACTGTAGGAAGAGGAAAAAAAAAACGCTCTCAGTTTTCAGGAAGCAAAAATAATTAATATTCTTTGTACTTGCAGAGACAGAAAAGCTTTGTTAATGGATTTTTTTGGTGATTTACTACAACACACTAAAGCAATACTTCATGATCAATGAAGTAAAAAATGAATATTGTCTCATGTAGATGGTCATTCCTCATTAGTTATAAGGAACCTATTTTTAATTTGGAGATTTTTACTTAAYTAGTGTCACATATCTCAAGGCTGTCTTGTGTCAACTGTTGTAATGACTTGATGTCTATGCGCAATACAGAATGGGCTGCTAATAGAGTCTCAGTTTGAGAAAAATGATAATGAGGTGAACAAAAGAAGCGTTAATTACTTACACAATTAGAGTACCTAATACTAGCAACATTGTAACACATCAACACTTATGTTATAGATATTTACATATCCAAAGTGTATAATTGTCAGTGGAAAAATGCGTATAGATATTCTTTATAGAACAATATAGTGGTGTAATAAAACAGCTGGATACAACACAGAATATGATATCTGAATCTCTGCAGCATACTAGCTCTATTAGACATCATAAAAATGTGTTTGACTCTATTTACACACATCATCCATCTCTATATATTCTATTCTATTGTGTTCCAACTCGGCTCTTCATTAGACTGCAGAAATTCTATTAAAATAAGGGAATAGTAGGAGTTATTTACTGGCTCATATCTGTAACAAGCTCTGGAAATTTTGATGGAAATCCTTCTATGGCCCACATCTTACAGACATTTATGCACCCACAACCTCAGAAATGTCTATGGACTGAGACAGAATTTACTAAGTTCACGTTTGCATCAGTAGAACTGGAATTCAAACCCAGAAATAGTTCTCAAGTCCCAAATAACGTGAAATTTCACAGGGTTTGATGAGATTTATATCATAAGACACAAGTGTTTTAAAAACAAGAAAGGACTAGAACATACACCAATACCTTAACTTCTTATTTTAAACAGCAAAAAATGAAGTTTCCATCTCGTTTGCAGTATGTTAAGACTTCTTAGTAGATGATGTTAGTATCAACATGCATGTTTTATTTATGATTTTGGGGTAGAAATTTACCATTAAAACGCATAACTGTGTTCTATAACCACATGAAAATTTAGCTTAGARGGCCAACATTTTCTAAGTATTTGAGCTGTTTTTCAAATCTGCATTACTTATTAATTTTAAAGATTACCTTATATGTTTAATTCAGCTTTACTGCAGTAACTTAGAAATACATCTCATGCATTTTTAAACTGAGCTAGGTAGTTTGCAATCATAAAGTTATTCATTTTTATTTTGTACACAGACACATAAATGTAAATTACATCTAATTAAAATAAATTGTGTTACTTGTTTCTTCTTATGCAGTCATGCACTGAAATGATGAGAACCAATTTTAATTGTTCTAAGTACAATATTTAACACTATAAAAGATTTAATCAGGTTTGTTGGAATATACACTATGTCAAAAAGGTAAAAATTACAGGGCTTCATATTGTATAGACACTGAGGGTCCTATTTGATTCAGTATTGGCCTATAATTATAAACTGACCTGCAATGCCTTTAATTTCAAACAAAAATTAACATATGTTGTAGCATATATCAAAGTAAAGTTTCCATCTCACAACTTATCCACGTCCTTACTTCCTGAGAAACAAATATAGGTGAACCAAAACTCATACGGACAAAAAATCAGAACAGCTCATAAAAAATCCTATATTACTTCTAGGAAATGTTAAATTAGTAGTTCTCAGAGACTTCTTTGCAGTGTGATACGTACTACACTTCAGAGAGAAAATTAGTTTCTTATGTTTACCAGCTACAAAATAAAATAACCTTCCCTCCCCATTTTTGTACTCCTAGAATAATTCTAAAGAGGCATTATTTAACATGATTCAGCCTTGGCTGTATCTTTTTCACAATACAAACCCTAAAGCACCTTCAGATAACAGCACGGTGAAAGCAGACAAAGAACCCATATTAGACACAAATGCAGTAAATCTTAGTGAACAAGCCACACACCCTAGCCCTTTCAAGCCAGATCCTCCCCCATTATTGGACATGTACTAATGAAATTCATGGGAAAGTTCCAGCTCATTCAGCTCCATTCCCTTTGAAACAAGATTTTGCTGAACTCAAGGCCGGGCCACCTCAGCTGCGATTGAATACAAACACCTAGAGACATGATCCTTATCCACTTGCTCAGCCACTCCTGAAGGCTTCTGCTGGTGCACAGGCAAGATTGCAAAGAGAGAGAAAAAAAAACTTTTTGTTTTTTTATAACAATATATTTCAATGGATCCAAGCCATTATTAAAATCCTAGGTTTACAATCTATTCAGAATGAAAAAAAAAAACACCAAACTTACTTCTTGTTACAAAATTATGAAATAAAATCAAACCTGTTCCACGTAAATCTATGTGAAATGGTAAAAAATTACAAAGAAAAATGGATACAGAACACAATTTGTCTTAACATCTGTGCATACTGTTTTTAGAAAGGTTTTATGTATCTGTACTAGAAGTTTATGGTGATTAATTAGGTAAAATTAGTGTGTTGAAGAGAGAAATGAAGATACGCTTGTATTTTTAACAGTTATAAAGACAGTTTATTGAAAGTATTTTGTCTCTTTCACAATAGGACTAGTAGCGAAGAGATTTCCAGTTAATCATAACAGAGTGTGCTGAGCTGGACTTACGATAGCTGTTAAGACCATTTGCGCCAATACTGGGCTTTAACTGTCAAGAATCAAGATTTTAAAATGTATTCAGGTGAACAGTTGTAATGTTTTCAAACACCAAACACAAGAAAGTGTCAAAATGGTATACAAACAAGATGTATATTACACTGGTTTTATATATAATATTCTAAACTTCAGAACATGCTACTCTCAAAGTAAAAGTGGAGTTTCTGTCTAGAACTTTTTTACTGTCTTGTCCTAACACATTGTGACTCAAGAGTTACAGGAAAATTCAATATAGAAAAAACATTCTTTAACACTGGATCTATATTGAGCAAACAATCTAAGTTCTTGCACTGATCTATAAACAAATCTTTTCAGATTTAGACAGGAAAAGCATAGAATTGTCCCTGTAATTTCACGATGATTAAAAAAAAATAGAAAATCCTTTACCAAGTGTTGAGTAGAGAAATATTATCCTTCCCATTGATTTACCTGTAGCAATATAGACCTAGGCCATTTTGGTATGCATGAATTTTCTGGTATGAACTTGGTATTTTCAACTCCAATTCTATACTGAGCTTTATATGTACGGGCACAGAATCCTGCCCTTCAAGAACAGTGGTGACACTAATGACATCAAACTGATTATTTTTCTATTATATTAAAAAACAAAACAAAACAAAACCAAAAAACCCACAAAAAAACAACACACAAAAAAAACCCCAAAAAACAACAAAAACTTTTAAGATGTTGTTCCTAAATACTACTAGTGAATCAGTGTTCAGTAATTCTTGTTGAGAATGAGCAGTACCTATAAATGGACAGGCTTACTGCAGCTCTGAATAACCGCTGCAATTTAAGTATCTTTTGAGTAGGGACATTTGTTGTTCACTTTAAATAAAAAGTGGAAATTTTCCAGGAAAGTGACAGTACATAACAGATACTGTTGGGGTACCGGTGTTTTTTAAAAAAAAGTCTACAATGGTTGACTAAATAATGACAGAAAGTATGCATATGATAACTACAGAAGATGCATGGATGAGTTTGAATGCTGTCAGAATTATTTACACTCTTTACAGTCAGATTGTAGGAGAAGTAGTTCATTTACTTGAATATAATTTCAAGAAATTCCTTTTCTGGTTACTGAACATACCTGCTTTGCTCTGGCATTTGGTGAAGCACAAAAGTCACTTTAATCTGATGAAAGCAGCTCAGAAAGAAAAGATTGTAATATTCATATTTTACCTGAATATATTCCTAAGGACTTTCAGGACATATATATTTAAAGGATTCCATTTAGAGACTGCTGCATTGACAATGTTATCCTATTAATCTCAATAGTTTGCCTTTGTGCTGTATATTTCTGGGTTAGGACCTAAAAAGTAACATAATTGTGTTCCTTTTCTTAGCATTGCTTAGCTTTCATCCATGCTCAACTCCTATTAACCTTAAGCAACTTCCACAAGAGCAGGATGTGATTTTAGTTATTGCGCGTTCATATTTTTTTAATGTTCAGTTTCTTACACCACAATGTCTCTTCTTTCCTTCCAAAGTAAAGCAATCAATGGTGTCCACAGGTATTTTGCTTTAAAAATATTTTGCAAACATTTAATTTTGTGTCTGTTCACTACCTCCCACACCTTCAAAACTTCTGGGTCTAGATCCAGAGCATATAAAGCATATGGAGAGAAATTAGGTGAAGTTTGGACAACTAAATTCCATACTGAGAGTGGAAAAGTCCGCTAAGTGACATCCATTTTCACTTCCAAGCAGCACTATGTAGAAAAACCTGAGAAAGCTCAAAACAGAGGTGTTTGCATAGCACACCGAAGTGTCGTGGTAGAGATGCTAGCTCAGCTGCCACAAACAAACTTTAAAGTAATTTGAATTAATTTACCTTGATCATTAACTCCAGCTGGGATCAACCTGGGCTTTCAGTGCTGCAACTATACAAATGCTGGTTCTTATAGCCCTAAGGCAAAGAGGAAACTGAATATTGTTTCTTATTTCCCAGCCAAAGAACTGAAGTGCAGGTTAAGAAGGATGGGAGTTGCTAATAGACTGAAGAATTTGTATTGTCTTTTTTGTGTTTTACTGGAAGAAGATGAAGGTAGGTACATTACCGCAGTCGTCTTTTTGAGAGCTGTCCATTTGCTGCACAAATACTCCGCAGCAGTATGCTGTTCGAACGTGCATAATATTTTAGTACAAAGCCTGTAGGGATCCAATGTTGTGCCAAACTACCCATTTTTGCCTTGTTATTCTTGCGTAAAAAAGAAAAAATGTCGGAACCTCTCCCTAGTGAAACCTGTATTTGTTCTCTGATTAAAAACAGAGACCAAAAACGATAGTGTTTGTTTTACTGTCAATTTGTGGCAGTTGATTTGCCCATTTTGCGTGAGAATTTTCTGATGCCCTTCTAAACCCAAGAAGATCAGTTAAGAAGATCAGTAGCTGGGATGACTTTTTATCCCCATTTTGCTGTTTCAAAAATGATGTTTCATTCTTGTGCTATTGAAATTTGTTTCAGTTTTAAAAGAATGTAGGAAATTTCTTTTTTCCTGATCTTTGACCTACACGTCTCAATTATAAAGAGTATAAGTAAACAATGGAGTTGAAGGGAAGTATTTTAAATGTAACTTTTATGCTTGCTCTTTCTCACAGAAGCTTTTTGCTTTTTCCCATGCTAGAGATGATTAAAAAAAGAGAAGCCCACACCACGAATAATGGTCTCAGCCTCTGGACCTCTTAACTACAACAAATACTCGAAGAGTGATGTTTCCCTTTCTCTCTGCTATTGCCCTGTGGATGCTTTTATGGTGAACAAAAATTCAATATGCTGTTTGGGGGACCTTTCTCCCATCTTTTGTTATCTCTGCCTCCTGGTGGTCTTTGTTTTTCGAGTTTTTATTTCAAAAAAATACCACTTTTAAGTGCTTCTTTAGTCCTGACTCATTTTCTGTTGTTCACATTCCTTTCTCTGACAGTCACTGGTTTTACCCTGGTGCATTTACTTTACACATTAAAAGAAAGTTATTGAAGCTGAGATCACAATGTAAAAATATTGGCCCCATTTTTCCTTGCAAATATATCGCCTAATTTTCAGATCTGTTCTTTGGAATCTTATTCCTCAACTTTACTTGTATCTGGTTTGCTTCAAGGTAATTCTCTTTTATCAGAAGAACAGTAACAAGTAAACCTCCCGGCCTATGAACCAGTATCCAAATAAATTTCAAGGACTTTATTTTACAGTTAAACAGAAGTGCTTTTCCCATTTACTTTCATAAAACAACAGTTGTGAGGCTCCTTGCTCCAGGCAGTGGCTCATATGAATATTAGTTTAAAAAGTTTCTCCCCTTCACACTGCCTACAGAGTAGCTACAGAATACATCAGTAAGTATAGCTATTAAAGATAAAATAAAAAAAAAAGAAATGGTATTAGTACAAAAATATCTGCATAGTCAAAGTAACATTGGAAGTATAACCCAGGATCAGAGACAATAAATTAGGTAACAGACACATGCAGCAAATGGGGGAAGGGAAAAAAAAAACCAAAAACAAACCCAAAACCTCAAGATCTACATTTGCTACAACATTTTTGTGCACTTCTTTTCTTAAAGACCTACAATGTTTGCTGAAAGGCTTGATTGATGAGTAAGAAAATAGCTTCTTCCTTAATTTAAATGAGTTGAAAAAACAAGGTCTTACATATCTCTCTATATATTCAATAAATGTATTTGTATGTCTGCAAATAGATAGATACTTTATTCACTGCCATGGAGGCACATTTATATGTAGAAAGATAAACAAGACGAAGATTTGTAGAGCTCCATAAAAGTTCCAAAACCTTGTCAGTACTCGCATTGCTTCCCTGCTATATTTACTGGTGTGCAGACACAAACAACTATTACCTGAAAGATTTTCAATCAGAGGTCTCAGGTAACCTCCTTAGTTCCCAGTTAAGCTCTTAGAGAAATTGCCATGGTTTCTGACCAAAGAAGTCCATAGACTTAGGTGCCTAAAAGCAGAAACCTATTTTTTAGATACTTAAAGTCTGAGACATTCTGAGTTTCCAAAAATCCTTTGTTCTCAATGCATTATTCAAAGTTTAAATTTTACATCCACAAAATCAGTTTATCAGACTATTGAAATTCTGTACTTCCACTGCCAGGATTTTAACTGGTTTAACAAGTGGATTTCGAGACAGGCACAGCATTTTGTTCATCATTCAGCTTCTTTTTCAGAGGCGTTACATTATTTGATGACTAATTGCTGTACTGAACATCCTCTTTCCTGTTACACAGTTTGACTTTTACACAGTTTTTGGGTAGCGTACAGCGAGCTTTGCTTTCAGAGTGACCGTGCCATAGGGGTAATGGAATTCACGCTTGGCCTATTGTGCAGAACTGCCAATTTCGCTACTGCACGGCTATTTCATAGCATGACTTTTAGTTCACAGCAAATCTCTTCTCCTTCTGAACACGAACTGCAAATTATACAATTAGTGTCCTTTTATATCTGAAGAAAGAAATCTAAATGTTAACTAAATACATTTTTTCCTCTTGATGTGTATTCACAATGGCGTCTCAGTCTTCTTAGTCCACCAACCACACGCTATTAATAGTCTTTTTTTTTCGTTCAAACTTCCCATTTCATCTCACTTCTAAAACTCTATTTACCACCAAGATCTCATTTTTCTGAACACTTTTGCATTTTTGTTTTCATCAGCTTCAGTTAGTCCCTGTGCCATAGCAATTCCAGGGAGACTGTACATTTTACCAACTTTCTCTCATCTTCTAGAGAAGTAGATTTCCCAACAGATCTCAGTAAAAGCAAAGAAGATTTTTGTAACAAAATGCAGGCAGACTTTTGAAAGACCCCTTTCTTCATTTACAGAGGTTTATGCTTTTTTTATTTTTTTATTTTTTTAATTGAGAATTTTCCTAGGTTTTCTATTGCTAATCTTCATTAGCTGTTTTGCTACAGCTTACTTTTTCCTTTCCAAATAGAAATGGAATAGGAAGAAGAAAATTGTTTTTGTTTTCTGAAAATGGTCCCCAGAATGTTGTAATCTAGTTGAGATTTCTCAACTGGAGGTGAAGAAACACCTGAACTTGAATTTTCCACATCTTTGATGAATACTCTAGCCACTGGAGTATTCTGTGCTCTCTGATATCATAACTTTCTCAATAACATTAAATTAAAACTGATACTGTCCATGCAGTGTGTCTATTTCAACATTCAGCACCTCCTGTTCGCCAACGAAATCCATATATTCCAACACAACCACATAACTCTTAACATAACAATGAAACTCTCTGTCTTGTACCAGTTCATATTTTTGAGACTATACCCTAAGTGACTGCATTGTCCATTTACTGTAGCTCTTAGACAACAACAGTAAGATCAGTAAGTAAAATAATTTTGTTTTGCTTTGTTTTGAATGGGCAAGCTGAGACTTCTTCAGCCTGTAGCTTAAATTGTTCAGCATTTCAGATACCATCTGGTTTGTGCTGGACACATGCCATAGGCAGACAAATACTTACAGAAAGAGACTTGGTTGTTATTGCCACATTCATCCTCTGGCTCTGTTTTTTTACACTGCAAGTCTTTCCTGGTTTATAACCATATTTACCTTCATTTGCAGGAAATCATCCTCTTTTACTTTACAATTCATTTTAAATACAGCATGCATGCGAACTGAAAAAAACCAAATAATTTTCATAAGGGCTTGGAACCTTCTGCTACCTCCCATCGCTTCTCATATGAACTGCAGGTACTGTCATCAGGTAGGCAACTTTTAGACCAAGAACAAGTGATGCAGCAAGAGTTATTTCAGCCTTGACAGACAACTCCACGCCCCGGCCCGTCATGCACACGTTACAATTCAGTGAAATGAAAAGCAGTTTTCAATGGGGAGAAATTGATTTTATGCCTGCACTGAACTTTGCAAAACTGCCTCATAAAGAAAGAGGTGTTTGGTTTTTTTTTTTTCTTCCAAGTTTTGAAAATTACTTAAAACAAAATTTTTTTTTGTTGCTATCTCCCTCCAGGTTTTATGGAAGGATAGTTCTCCCTATCAAAGACTGTTTGAAAGTTAAGAGGCACAGTCACATGTATGCACTCACAAAGCTGGCAACCAAATACCTTAATTCTCACTATGTCTTCTAAGAGCTTCCCAGTAGAAAGCTGTAAGTAATTAAACCCCTTCTCTGTCCTGTATGCAATTTTGCAGGCACTATGACTACTGTTCTGTTTCATTTTACAGGAACTTGATAGGACCAAAATCCAGTAGTGTGGTGATGCTGGGAAGTCAGCACAACCTCAGGCATCCCTTGAGCATGGCAAAGTTTGATCATGTTCATCCTGGAACGCAACAATGCGCTGCATGTTATAGAAACAGATTATCACTTTTGATTCTTGTAAGTGTCTCCTATTCAGCCAAGCATGCTATCCTTCAAACCCCTATCATTTTTTCTGGTGGCAATGCTGTAACCACTAGTTCAATCCCTTAGATGAAAACTTCTAAAGCCAGACTGCTTGTTTGAAGACCGCATTGTCACAAGCAGCTGCATTAATTAAAGTAGAAACTCCAAATGCTTTTATAGTTATTGATGCTTTGAAGGAATTGAAGCTTTTACAAGCTGCTTTTCCAGCTGTTACCTCACTTTTTCACCTAGCTCTCCCTGTGCCTTCTCACAAGTGTTTTTTCCCTTGACCTAAAGTGATTTACAACTTATCTATGTTCAACAACTGGGAAGACTGCTTGAATGACTTGACATCTGTTTCCATACAGCTAGAGATCTCTCCGTCATCCTTGATCTGAGGACAGTTGTTGACATGCACAGAGATTCAAATGATTGTCAGCTATGACTGTAATCGGTCTTTTGTAGAGCTTCAGTGAGCTGTTGAACAGAGATATAATCTCAGGAGAACAAGTCCCTCAGTGCACATGAGCTCACTGACATTTATTCTTTAGGCTAGCATAACAATCAGGCTTTGACCCTGTTTTGGTGCTTAATACAAAAACAACTTTAAAAGAAAAGGACAGGGGAAAAAATACTTACCCCTCTCCAATCTAAAACCTACACTCTCGCCAACAAACAAACAACAAAGATAAGTAAAAGTAAACTAAAAACCCACAAATTAAGTCTATAGATAAGGTGCATTTTATCAAACTTTTTAGTAAGTCAAAATTCTCCCAAATTCTCCCAGAACTACCAGATTTGATTCTGATTGAGTTCATTATCCAAATTTTATCAAAATCTCTCTCCATCCCCTAGGAAATGAGTAAGCCAAATGTTAATCCTTGCAAACTACAAGGTGTAAGTGAAGGCCAGGATGTCGCACTGGTCTTCAGGACATGGAATGAATCTTGTCCATTCTGGTATGGAGGCAGATAAATAGGTGGGCAGATTGGTAGGCAGGTAGGTAGACAGATGGGATATTGTGCTTATTTGTTACATTATCTGAATTTATGTCAGAAGAACCGACAAACCGACATTATGAAAGGAAGGGAGAGCACAGAGTGAATAGAGAAGTATACCCATCACTGATTTTTCTCTTTCTGCACTAGGTGAGGCATACAGAAAGCATGCAAAAACACCATTTTACAGTGACAGAGAGACTTCAAAAAGAAAAAGGCAAATGTCAATATAAAGATGCAAAATAATATACGTGAAATCATTTTAAGAGGATGACAAACGGCAAGAACAGGAAGGATGAAGAACAGTAATTACATTTATAACCGAAAAAAGCTTTGAGAGCTGGGGTTTGATACATCTTTCAGTGGATATGTCTTCAAGAGCAACAGCTGCTTTTATGTTGCTGACCCTTTAATGAAGTGCTACCAACCTTTAGTCAGACAAATCTTTTCTGAAAAATGTTACTAAGTCACTCAGCAGAAGCCACTCCTCATGTATTTGTAACTGATTTTTTTCATCCTTTTGTATAGACACGCCTGATCTGGGTATTTGGTAGTAAACAAAATCTTTAATCTGAGTAAGCAGATAATGTAATCAAATGACAAAAGTCACTAGCTGGGAAAAACAATGATAAAAATAAAAATCACATGAAACACCCAAAAAAGCCATAGTGCTAGCAAGTAGAAGACACAGCAACAAAATATAGAAAAAAAAAACCTGCACAAGAATCTGATGCAGGTCTGATGCAAGTACCTAGGGTTTCACAAACTACATGATGATGTACTTGTCAAAAACACTATTTCCAAGACAGGTAATTATTTCACTAAAATGCAAAAGCGTGAAGCTTCACATGCAGTTCTCAGTAATACCACTACATTAAGAAGAGCACACGACATGTATTAGGTACGACACTGATTATTCACACCAAATAAACACTTTCAAATACGAGCTCAGGTGTAATATAGGGAGACAGACTGGATAGCCATCAGAAAGTAAAGTCCAGGCTGGGAATCCTGCACACACCACCTGTGCGATGGTCCCGTTAATTATTCTATTTATTCAGAACTACTTAAAAACATTTCAAAATGACAAATTCCCAGTTTGAAGCAACATACATACTTACTGGACAAATCATTCACATACACGTGGAACACACAGACAAGAACTGAACACTAGCAGAAACACAGATCAGTTGCCTTTAAATTAAATATTGCTACTAATTATATAGTATGTAAGTGCAACTAACAGGTACTCTGTCATAATCTTTATGTAACATAACCCCTCTATACTAACCTCACACATGAAGTAAGAACTATTCATGTGGTTTAATACAATTACGATCTTCACAGTCACCATTTGTTTCAAATTTTAAAAGTTTACTGTACTATGGGACCCTGTAATTTCCCAGAAATGCATATATTTCTACAAATCATCAAGAAATATTAATGGAAAAATGTGAAAGTTTGATTTAAATAAAATCTTCAAACAAGGTTCAGATCAAGATTTCAAGATGATTTTCATTCCAGTCCCTGAATTCCAGGAAGAGATGTCAATATTGACATCCTTCTCATTTTTCTGCAATATATATTTAGCTCCATTTAACATAACCAATGAAGCTTTAATTTGAAAAACATCAGATCAGGGTCTCAAGGGTATGTTGATGGAGAGACAGTATGTAAATTATTAAATTCAAGTAATCGAATATACAGGAAAAGCAAAAAAATGCATGCAAGATCATGCATAATTGGCTACATACTAAGTGCATGCACAATACATTTTTAAGCAATCTGTTTATTAGACCCATAATTGATTTTTTTTCTTCTATTTGGAGCTATTAATATTCTCTAACCTTTCTGTAAGGCACCTGATGTTCTTTATTCCAGACTTTCAAGTATGATGCTAAGAGGCTAATATAGCTAACATCTATATAATTACATGGAGATTGTGTGGCTATATTAGTTAATATTTTTTCTTTATTTATTTATAGCGACATAAATCAAGAGTAAGTTTACAGAAATCAAGGCAATTATACAGCTATAAATTAGATGAAGGTAAAGATGACCTATCCCATTAGAATAAAGGTTCATTATGGCTGCTTTTCAAGTAGGAAGAATTGATTGATGATGGGGGGACTATTTCCCATGAACAAAGTATCCAAGAGATATAGAACCCTTTACCTGATAGGAGTGATCATATTTAGTCATTATTCAAAAATCAGATGAATCATTTATGCAATACACTTGCCAGCATAAGTTTCTTACTAGCCATTTGACTATTTATGTATCTCGTGATAGTATACAATTAGTTTCTGAATTCCAGTGATGTTCCTTCCCTGCTTTGATCTCTCTTCAACCAAGCCAGCTATGAACATAATTTCACAGATGTACATGTGTCATTTCCTTTGCACAATTTTGTGAWTAAAAGTATGTTTTTACTAATGTTGCAAGGAGAAAATAAAAGGCCCCAGGAATAAAAAAAACAATTTATGGATTTTCTTGCAACTTGGACTGGCAAGTAACTCTTTGCAATATTTGCTTTGGTCTAATTGCTGATATATAATGACATTTTTAGTTAAACTAAATATCAAATCAAGGTTACCTGCAGTTCTAATTAAAGCTGCAGCCTCTGAGTACCGACTGGTGAAAGAAAGATTGTACTGCTGGATGAATTGGCTTTCAAACTTCCCTGTGCTGTTTGTTGTTCATTCTGTACTTCTGCAACAGGGTTAAGCAGCCCAACATTAACATTGAGTTTGAGATTGAAGAAATATTCTGTATGTTACTATTCAGATTAACAAGAGGAGATGAAAGAAAAAAAAAAAATCTATCCTCCTTGCATCCCTGCGTCCATTCCCTCCTCCTAAACTTTGTAAAACCTATTACGTATGATAATAACAAAATATCATTAACTTGAGGAACTAAGAAAATTTGCACAATTTCAACATGGTCTCTCTCTATTTAAACAAACACACATGAGAAGGATACAAATTTGCCAGAATAGAAAGAACTAGTCTTGAAAAATTGCTAATATTTAATCAATGAAGTTTGTTCAGAGGACTAGAAGATCTCCTTTATTCACTTAAGAAATGCACATCCCTGAGCTGAACTAAAACGTTAATGTAGAGACAGCCTGGTAGTGAGGCAGAATCATTGTTGTCTCCATTGAGCAAAGTGGGCAGAAAACTAATACAGGGAAAACAAAATTTGTAAAGATGAATTCTTGTCCTAACCACAGCAAGACGTGTCAGCTCCCAGAGAGGTCAAGTGAGAGCTAACGCCAGCACAAGGATGGAGATGGTGGGGCATTTAGGGAGGAATCACATTAGTACCACATTGGACAACCTAAAATCTTAACTGCACTTGTGCACGTGACATGTGACACTGTTCTTCACGATTTCAGTGGCAGGACAGTTTGCAGTCAGAGCAAATGCTGCAGAATACTTTAGAAGTGTGCAAATTCGAAGCCTGGGAGAACCAATGCTGGGATTCAGCTGGATGGTCTTTGGGGACAATTTGTTTGTGAACACTTCCAATTTGAGGCATCAGCGAGTTATGCAGAAATCAAATATAAAACAATTTTCTTCATTTCTTAAAATTTTATGCTCAATTGTTTAATGTGACACTGAATAAAAGTAGTGAGGTGAGATTTTTGGACGGTATTTTAAAGTGCATGTTGACTTTAAATCTGTACTCTCTCATACATTTAAATTTTTAACCACCTTTAGTTTAAATTAAGTTCATACTACTGAAATCTAAGCAGCTTCTCTGCAGACTATCCAGAAAGTAATAGATAACTCAAATCTATATTCATGTACACACTGACACAAGATTCATCAAAGTCTTACTTCTTGCTTATTTTTCTTAACCCAAATTACAGACACTAAGATAGGAAGCTTTTTCTGACATTGGTAGCTGTCAAAAAACTTACCTAAACCAAGAACCTGGGAGACAGTGCTGCATTTTAATTTCCATCTGATTTCAAAACAAGGTATTTTTCTGTCCTACAGGCAAATTACTTCAGAACATGATGGTGCAAATGTGCCATTGTTTCAGTCTGATAAATGCTGTGCTTTCAGCTACTTTTTCCGCTCTTGCACTTAAAATACTTTGGCTTTAGTCTTTAGCTCCTACTGCTTTTGCTAACACTCCTTTACCCACTATCTTATTTATTTTTCAGATTTTCCTGGTTTGGTCATCTACTCTTAGATTTGATGGTTTTTTCCACCTACATTTATTAGTTATCTGTTTTCTTCTTTAATATATAAGCAAGCAGGTTTTCTCCCCATAGTTCCTGGTTGCTTCTTCATTTTTTTCTCTTAGCTTCCAATAGCATTTTTAATCCAAGTCATTGCAGTAGCTCGCCTGCTCAGCTTAAATGTCATAAAAGGAAATATTTCAGGTATGAGACTATTACTGCCCAATTACAAGGTCTTTTTAAAGATGTTGCATCTCAGAGAAACTCCATTGCTGGTTTCTTCTGAGCTGGCAAAGCAGTGAGTTGGTGACATGCTCCATAGCTTGAATAAAGACTGTTAATTTAATATTGACATAAATTGCTTGATTATTTGTTACACAGGTGCAGGAGAAATATGCCATACGTAGTTTCTATTTGAGGTATCATTTAATTGAATAATATTTTAAAGTAGCTTGAACATAGTAAAAGTTAAATGGAAAATTCTTCACAGAACAGGGTAGGCCCTTATATGTAGGTCTTGACTTCTACAGATAATCTTTTGCTATATGATTCTGCATGAATAAACTAGAAAAGGATTCAAAAACCCTGTCTAAAAGAAACTCTATAAATTTGGTATGTCAGTATTCACCTTTCATTTTACTGCTTTTTTCCCTTAAGCATCAATCTGAATAGCATTTGGTTTCCGTACGTGTTTGCAGAAAGAAAAACTTTTGCATCTTTTCAGTGTTTTCAAAAGAAATTATTTGTTCAACAACTTGAAGATGTTCTTTATCTTCCCTCTATTTGTAAAAATGCAGGATTTCACAGGAATTAAAAATCTATTCATAGTTCATTACTCTGAAGACTAACAGCTTTAATTGGTCAAATAATTATTTGCTAAGAAAATTTCAGCCAATTATCTTGAAGTATGCTGTTGGGGGAGAGGGAGGATTATTTGTCAAGAGGATGCAGCTGCAGAACGCATTCCATGATACCATAAAATAATCTGACTGTGTCTGGATAGGCTGAAGAACATTTTTTTATTATTATTCTTTTTTGTTAAAGAAATATGGAAGAATCCCTATGCCAGTTCTCCCTTTTATCCAAACCCCTCAATAACTTTTAATCTTTCAAAAAATGATAAACCAAGAAGTGCCCTGCTTGGGAATCTGTCCCTCTTCACAAGACAGCATCAGATATTCCGTTAGGGCAGTTGTAGCTCTATGTGAAAGGCAGCTGCATATCACAGTAGAAAAGGTAAGAGAAAACATTCATTTGATCTGTGTGTCCTGCAGTGCTAACCAGCATTAATTATACTGCAGCTCTAGTAACTGTATACAAGACAACAAAGAAATTCTCAGCACTCGTTTACAACCAAAATTTAATTTCTTTAGAATAGGATCTGTCTATACCCGAGAACATGACCTTATCTCTGCAGCTTTGTTTACTTCTCCCATTGATTTAGATCCAGAAGATAGAACTTATTTTAGTGACAAACTTCTGAACAATATAGACGCAGTATTTATCCTCTTTTGTGTGATCTTTTTAAAAACTCATAAAGCTTTTTTATTACAATCACACCTTCAAAATATTATTTCCTGAGATGTGCCCCACACAGTGAATGTGTCTCACTTCATGAGACATGCAGAATAGGAAAGTTCAGTTTCTGAAGAAAAATACTCCAGTTCTCAACTTTGAAAATATTAAGATCTTGTCAAAGAATAATAGGGGAAAACCAATCAGAACAGTATATAATAATTTAGAAAGACAATTTGCCAATCATTTGCTCTACTCTGAGCTTCTGTGGGGAAGTTCTCCTAAATGACAACAATTTGACTGGCAAATTGTAGAGCTGCAAAAGCTCATCTTTGGCATCTCCATTAAAAGGCTTTCAGCTATTCCTTAGCTTGCTGAATGTAGTTTTATTTTGTTTACTTGTTTGGATGTAATTGCGTGCAATTTGTAATTGTGCCTTCCCCTATAATTACATATGCCACTTTTCGTAGTGAAAAAATGATGCAGTAACCACCAAAGCATTGCAGTATAAAGATATATGTGGAGAAAATCGATAGATTTTCACAACTACATATGTTTTTAATGTGTAAACATATCACGTAAAAGAAAGAAGACCTACTAATTTCTGTTGTGCATGTATTTCAAAGCTGCACCGATTTTTCAATGGAAATCTAAACATGCATTAAAATTCTTTTCATCTTATTGATCACAGTGCAATAAATACTTCGCTAAACTAAAATCCTTTCATTGTTTTAAATCTTTTTTCAGATAACTGTGTTGATTCACAATGCTATAATTAACTGAAATAGCGATATTTTACAAACTTCTGTAGCGTGTCCAGTGATCCCCGAGTGTTGTATAGTGCAGCATTTCACATGCTGTATTTCATTAGTTTCCAGAAAAAGCATAAAATATAGAAGTCTTTCAGTCACCAAATGGATGCTTTTCATAATCCCTTTAGATATTAATTGAAGAACACATTGCTTATACAGAAATGGGGACAAAGTATATAGCAGAATTGTATAGTAATGGAAACTGATGTCAATGCAGTTCACTGAAACGAAAATCTAATCCAGAGTTTAAGAAGTCCAATCTAAACAATTCAGAATCCAACCCTGAACTGAGTAAAAATATTGCAGATGTGGATATGAAATGATGAGAAACTAGAAAGGAAATTCTCATTGTCCTTCTCCCTGCTGATCATGAGATGAAGAGGAGACAATTCCCTGAGAGTCAGCTTATGCTGGCTGTTACACTCTCATTAAAGTAATTCGTTCTCATGCTTAACCACTGCTTCAGTTTTTTTCCCTTAGTTTCCTCTTCCTTCTAACAAATCTTATATCTAACAGCAGTGTAGAATCCACAACCAAGAATTAAGCACTTCAGTCTCTCCATCATACAAAATGTGACATTCCCAAAGGATCTTCTGAACGCATGCACATGGAGCAAAAAGGCACAGGGGAACATTGGCTACCTATTTGCAGTGGTGCATTCCTCCCTCCACCTCTCCTGGGCCACCCTGTGGTCTCAGAAATTCCCAATGAACTTTGGCCTTTGTGTAACGAGCTGGGCGGTGAAGCGTCCCTTGACTGTACCCAGAACTCTTGCATGGCTGAGGTGGGGGAACGGTACTGACCATACCAGGAACTCCTGCTGCCTGGCCCCGGTGGGGGACGAAATTGGGCACAATTCGTCATCCCCTGACACCCTTATCTGAGTCGTAACCCGAGTGGAACGGCACCATTGTTGCTGAAATCTTGGGAATTTTCACAGATGACTAAAGCCAATCATCTTGCAAAACTATAAACGGTGGTCCTAAGCGAGACCCTTTGAGCTCTCCTGGACCGCAGCGGGCTGCGCCCAGAATCTCCCTCTGAGTGGGACGCCTCTCAGAGTTCGCAGACTCCCGAGTTTGCAATATTCAGAGGACCRTCAGGACCTGGGCTGAAACACTCCTTGGCCGAGACGCTCCTCGGGGCTCAACCCTTCGCCCGTTGAGAAATGCCAAGACATTTAACGTGAGTATTTCATGAGACTCGAGGGGAATTTGTAACAGGTACCTTTATCCAGCTTTGGGCCCTTGTGTGTGTGTGCGTCTGTGTGTGTGTGTGTGCATTGATTTAGATAACCAATAGTAAGCATAATCTATAAGTAAGTCACTGTAGTGATTGCAGTAGACTCTATTAACTCACTTTGTAAATGTTAAATTAGTCAATGATTAAGTATTGCTAAAATCTTATGATCCACCTTAAAACTCTGAATGAACTTTAGACTGCTGCTGAACACATATAATCCCTTAGACATAAACCGTTCACCAAGTGTGAGACTAGGGATAGATCCAGCCGCACCTTAGACTCCGCTCTGAGAAGGAGTTTAGAAAGCAAGGGGGTCTACTCCAAACCTCGTGACTCAGCGGGAGGATTTCCTTACTCCTTGTATCTCTTCTGTTAGATATAAATCATTGACCAAGTGTGGGACTGGGGGTAGATCCAGCCGCACCTTAGATTCCTCTCTGAGAAGGAATTTAGAAAGCAAGGGGGTCTACTCTGAATCTCGTGACTCAACAGGAGGGTTTCCTTACCCTTTTGGTATTAGACATAAACCGTTGTCCAAGTCTGAGACTAAGATTGGATCCAGCCGGGTCTTCTCTGAACCTCATGACTCAACAGGAGGGTCTCCCTTACCCTTTTCGTCCTCGGTCTCTGTATAAATCATTCCAACTAAATTCTAACATGATTTTCCCTGTGTATATTTCATCCATGTAATAAGTAATAGGGTGAACCTTGCCATCGAATTCTGTTAAGTCGCGCTTTTATAAATTTCCATTAAAATCACCTTTTGCTAATACCTTTGACAGCGATTCTTTAAGCGGCCTCAAACCACTCATTCACGACAAATTGGCATAGTCAGCAGGATACCAAGTAGTATCACTGAATACTTACAAAAACGTGGAATAAATCCAAGTCCCAAATTCTCAGAWGAATGGGCTCGTGATAATTGGCATGATTGGGAAGCTGTGGAAAAACAACCAGAAGTAGCCAGGGGCTATATAAAAGATGGAAAAGGAAAAGGAGTTATTTGCAAAATGTTAAGCACCTGTCTAGAAGCCGCTTGTCAGTTCAGGAGGGATAGCAATAAAAGGGACCTGGACCAAAAGGAAGAAATAGAAGGCAGAAAGGCAGCTGAATTAATACTATCCTTGAAAATCGAGCAGCTGCAGAAACAGTTATAGGAAGAAAAGGGAAACAAATGAAGGTTGGAAGAAAAAATTGAAATGATGCTTATACAGGCTCCCAATCCCCCTGCCATTGTCCAGATTAGAAAATTAATTTTATCCCCTGAAGAATGGGGGTGACCCCGATGATAACGAACCAGGGGAAGATAACTCTGTATCTCCTTCAAATCCCCCTGAATATGCAGCCAGACCCATTATAAAAACAGAGGAAAATAACTGGACCTCAGGGTGGAGTGGGAAATCATACCCGAAAAACGATTCCATTCGATCCGATCCAGTTAGCTAATTTGCAAGAACGCTATGGCCGTAAGCCAGGCAAAACTGAAACTGGGGATTTGTGGCAAAGTGTGTCTAACTGGAGAAGATAGAATCTTACTAAACGGCGATGAAGCCAGTGAATTTTGGGGTCCTGGTGTCTTTTTCTGGTCCTGAACCCCCAGATGATCCCCACTCAATAACAAGTAAGGTAACCTACTGGGCTGGCAGAATCGATATATTGGAGAGAGGAGAGCCTCTATTAATTAGATCCTTGGACAAGCACTCCGCAGCTATTACAAAAGCTGCCTGTATCCAGGCCGTGCATGAGCGCAACCCTCTTAATGTTCCCATATCAGCAACTGTGTATCATGACATCCTAAAGCCGTTAATTAAAGGAGCCCCTGCTATACTCAAACCTTACCTCATTGCAAAATGAGATGAAATTAGGAGACACACAGAGTTCAATGCCCTATTGGCTATAAGGGACGATGCTGGCGACCAGGAATAAGCCCTGGTGTGCAGAAATCTCCCTACCTGGGCAATATTAATGCATGACATCATAAATCATGGGTGAGAAATGGAAGGGAGTACTCTATCTAATGAAACTAAAAATTCAGGTCGTTATGTCAGACAAATTAAACAATCCCAAAATAGTTCCCAGGAACTAGAACCCATTGATCCACAACCCAGGACTCAGAGGTGGAGAGAACTATATAATCAAGCAGTAGCATTAGGCATTCCGAGAGCTATAATTCAGAGACAATCTGTCAACAACATCCAGAGTTTAATTCAAGCATTTCAGCAATGCGATAATGACAAAAGGAAAGAGCATATTCAGGTGCCATCGCCAACTCCAAGAAAGAGTGATAGCCCTTCCCCAAAATTCAAGATCAAAAAACAAGTAATGCCAGGACGGCAACTAGGCCTGCCTGTCCAGCAAGTGAAATCCTATCAATGGATAAATGATAATGGCCCATATATTTTAATTCCAGTTGGCCCTCGACAACAATTGGTAAAATTTCTAATAGATATGGGAGCACAAATTTCAATACTAACACAACAGGATGCTGAGGAGCTGGGTGTACGACCCGGATGGCAAAGAGTTAAAATCACTGGAGTTAACGGAGCAATTGTTATGTGCCAAACTGCAAAAGTTAATTTATGGCTCCCGGGCGAAAAGCGCATGTCGTCTACTTGCTTTGGAGTTAAAAATCATAATGAAAATATTTTAGGTTTTGATGTTTTGAACAGCCGAACCCCGCGTCTGCCGGACGGCAGCATGTGGTCCTTTGGTTCAAATGTCGACCCTAACCCTGATACAAAGCAGGAGGCTGTAGTGCGTCTACTCCGTGCAGCCCCTGCACTCCCTGACTCAAAAATCACCAACGTCCCACAGTATCCAATTTCTGCTGCGGCATGAGTTGGAATCTCTGAAGTCATAGCTGATTTCGAAAAATGAAAGATCATCCCCAGAACCTAGTCCCCATATAATTCACCAGTTTGGCCAGTCTGAAAACCGGATGGGAGGTGGCGACTAACAATTGATTATCAGCGCTTAAATGCCAACACAGCTCCGCTAACGGCTGCAGTACCCAATATTGCAACTTTAACAGCCACACTACAAGCAGCCACACACCCATGAATGGCAGCCCTAGATGTAAAAGATATGTTCTTTATGGTCCCCTTGCAGGAAAAGGATAAAGAGAAATTTGCTTTTACTTGGGAAGGTATACAATACACCTTTAACAGACTCCCACAGGGGTATAAACATTCACCCACCATTGCTCATGCTGCACTTGCTGAACTATTACAAACAGTCTCACTTCCTCAGAATGTAAAACTGTACCAATATATAGATGATATTCTAATTGGAAGAGATTCCTCTGAAGAGGCAGGGGAAGCAGCAACAGCAGTGTGGCAAGCGCTACATAAAGCAGAGGTTGAAATCCCACCTGAAAAATGTCAGGGACCAAGTAAAGAAGTAAAATTTTTAGGTACTTGGCGGATTGCAGGTAGTGCAACAATTCCACCAGACACCCTAAGTAAAATAACAGTTGCAGATGCCCCAATCTAGGAAAGAATTACAACAGCTTATGGGTACTTTAGGATATTGGAGAAAATACGTACCTGGATTTTCTATCATTGCTCGCCCACTATACTCACTTTTACGAAAGGAAAACCATGGAAATGGAATTCAGAACATGAAGAGGCAGTCAAAACTCTAATACAGGAATTAAAAACGTATCAGTCATTGGGACCAGTACACCCCCACGACCCTATTATAGCAGAATGGGGTCTTGCTGAACACGGTACTTACTATAACCTGTTCCAAACTGGCCCTAATGGACCAAAAAGACCTTTATTGTTCAGCTCGACTGCATTTAAAGAAACAGAGCAGAGATATACCGAGTGAGAAAAGGAACTATTGTCTTTAATCAGAGCAGTGAAACAAGCTGAGAAAATACACCAGGAACAACCTGTTCAAACCAGAGGCCCATTCAACTTACTAGAAAAAATTCTAAAGGGGACTGCTCCCCCGGAAGGAGTTGCACAAAAACCTAAAATTAGAAAATGGTATACCTATTTGACAGGAACTGCAGAGGAAATAAAATTAACTAAAGGACATACTAAAGTTTCCAAATTACAGATGCTTCCTTCTTTCTAAAAGGGGTAACCCATTTGGCCTTCCCCACTGAAACATTTTATTTCTTTTTCTTTAACAGGAGAAAAAGAATCTATATCGATGGCCACAACAACAACRGCAGCATGCCCTCAACCCAATTTTGTTTTTTCTCTTAATCGGGACAAGTATAACCTTTCTAGTTCAGGCACAAGATCCTTGGGACCATGCACTACTAAATTATATTGGAAGTGCTGGAATTCTACCAACAGATAAGGCAAACTTGAACCTTGCTATTTTGGTTATACATGGAAACGAGGCATATCTAAAGGATGAATGGAGATGGGAAACATGGTAGTCAAAGGAAATTGAGATATCTCACAATAATAACAGCATTTATCAAATATTATCACTTCAAGCCACACCAGGGGAAGAAATAAAATAGGGTGCCGAGCAATCCATAGATCTACCCATGAAAAACCCACCAAAATTAAAATATACCACACCAATTTTTCTAAACCCAGAAACAACAAGAAATCTTGCTATAAAATACCAGCGCCAAATTGTTGGTACAATTTCACTTTTGCACAACCTGTACTCACATTCTGCTTCTGGGGTAATCGTGGTGTAGAACTATTGTTTGATTTTATGATTGTCGAGCGCAACATGTGGAATTTATGTACGACGGGGCGGCCATGGGTTGATGCATACGTACTTTTTGACGTACCTACATCTGATCTACATTTATCTGTAATAGCACTACACAATAACATCACCTTTCGTAGGCAGGAATGGATCATTAAAGATGAAAATKAAAATCAACAAATCCCATCTTTAAAAGGAACCAAAGGAGACACCATTTCGATAGGATGCCGAACTGAAAATCACACTAAATGTATGACAGCAACCTTACACATTGTTGTAAACAATGTCAAAGGAAAAGACAACATACACACCTGTCCTTTTAAACACGAATGCTGGTATACTTTTACTATATCCCATTCAGCACCCGTAACGTGTCTTTGGACAGACCCCAACTCTTGTTCCAGCCTAGGTCTTCAAGATTGATATCGAACAACCATATTCACCAACTCAGCCTCCTATCAAACTGTCTCCTCACATTTGTAACATTGGTCCCCACAGAATTAAAAATATAAGACAACAGCAAGTGCTACTAATCCATCATGGTCTCTTAAACGAGTGGAACTATCCATGCAGGTTAATATCTCCGCAATTAAACCCACCTGCTCACCATTCCTGAATACATCTTACACAGGATGGTTAGTGTGGTCGCATGGACGAACCCTCACCTCTCCAAAATGATCAAGGAGAGATGTGACTGGCATCCTGGGAACGGGACTAGGAGTATTGAACAGCATAGACACTGAAATTTTAGTAAACAAGATAAGCTCAGCAACAAGTGATTTACATAAATTAGAGCACCCATTACGATCTTCTTTGACAGCACTAGGAACTAGTCAATGGCTTCTAGCTAATATATTACCTAATGGGGAAAGGATTAATGACGAAGACCACCAACTAATTATAGATGCATTTGGCATAACCCAAAATAATGTTTCTCCAGCTCTTAGCTGTATCCAAGCTCAGTTGTGGATACAATCTACTGTGGCAGCAATTATAAGGGAAGGTGATGAGGGCACCTTGCCCACTGAAATCCAAAAGGTAATTTGGGATAATGCAACTAAATTTGAAAGGGAATTCCAATCTTGGTGGCGTCTGGTCAATTTTACTTATGACCCCACTGACAGTAAAGTCACAGCATTCGTCCTGACAATACGCAATGCTTCGGTATATACTATATACCCAATCATTGCGCTGGGATTAAATCACAATGGAACTGTCCTCTATCTGTTAGAATATAGAGTATGGGCCCAACAAAACAGGAACAAATGGCAAACTATTGACGTTGATGCATGTGTTGTACGGGAACAACAGTGATTTATTTGTGAACGCAATACCATCAAGGCCCAACACATTTGTCTTGACACTGAACAAAATGTTTGTCATTTTGAAATACATCCTGATGAAACCCCTAAAACTGTACTTATATATGTTGGAAATGGATGTGTTTGTATGAGAACCCTTTGTGATTCTATACTTACAGACAACACCACAATGTCACTGTGGAGACATATAATCACTCAAATGTCTGTATTGTAACATTACCAAAATTATGGGATGCAACTTAAGCTATTCAGCTCCTGTTACAACCCATCAGCTGCTACAATCAAACTACACATCTTATCAAGATTTACTACCTACCCCCATTGGAATGAATCTTACATTGGTAAGAAAACTGTGGCAACATGATGACCCGAGTCAAGTGCTACAATGAATTCGAAACAATGGACAAAGAACTCTGATTACCGTCCATCATGATGCAGAGAAGATACACCATGTCCTAGAAAGAGTGAAGAAGGATGGAGAACATCACTGGTGGGACACCTTATTTGGATGGTCACCGACAGCGACGGGAACTTTGAATCGGATGTTACATCCCATCACAATTTTACTAATTTCTATTGTACTATGCTTGCTGTTGAATGTTGTTCTATATATTAGAGTGTGGAGAACGGCTAGACAGATAGCACTGTTACCAAAACCTCCTCACATATATAACATTGCTCAATCACATTTAACAAAACCTTAATAGTCAAATGGAGTAACCAAAAATTTCCCTCAAATTACAGTAGGAACATGACACTGATCTGTTTATAGGCACAGAGGCAAGAGGCAACCACACCACAACTCTGTGAGAAAGATGGATTGACTTTAGTCACGGGGTGGATTGTGATGGTGCATTCCTCCCTCCACCTCTCCTGGGCCACCCTGTGGTCTCAGAAATTCCCAATGAACTTTGGCCTTTGTGTAACGAGCTGGGCGGTGAAGCGTCCCTTGACTGTACCCAGAACTCTTGCATGGCTGAGGTGGGGGAACGGTACTGACCATACCAGGAACTCCTGCTGCCTGGCCCCGGTGGGGGACGAAATTGGGCACAATTCGTCATCCCCTGACACCCTTATCTGAGTCGTAACCCGAGTGGAACGGCACCATTGTTGCTGAAATCTTGGGAATTTTCACAGATGACTAAAGCCAATCATCTTGCAAAACTATAAACGGTGGTCCTAAGCGAGACCCTTTGAGCTCTCCTGGACCGCAGCGGGCTGCGCCCAGAATCTCCCTCTGAGTGGGACGCCTCTCAGAGTTCGCAGACTCCCGAGTTTGCAATATTCAGAGGACCGTCAGGACCTGGGCTGAAACACTCCTTGGCCGAGACGCTCCTCGGGGCTCAACCCTTCGCCCGTTGAGAAATGCCAAGACATTTAACGTGAGTATTTCATGAGACTCGAGGGGAATTTGTAACAGGTACCTTTATCCAGCTTTGGGCCCTTGTGTGTGTGTGCGTCTGTGTGTGTGTGTGTGCATTGATTTAGATAACCAATAGTAAGCATAATCTATAAGTAAGTCACTGTAGTGATTGCAGTAGACTCTATTAACTCACTTTGTAAATGTTAAATTAGTCAATGATTAAGTATTGCTAAAATCTTATGATCCACCTTAAAACTCTGAATGAACTTTAGACTGCTGCTGAACACATATAATCCCTTAGACATAAACCGTTCACCAAGTGTGAGACTAGGGATAGATCCAGCCGCACCTTAGACTCCGCTCTGAGAAGGAGTTTAGAAAGCAAGGGGGTCTACTCCAAACCTCGTGACTCAACAGGAGGATTTCCTTACCCTTTTGGTATTAGACATAAACCGTTGTCCAAGTCTGAGACTAAGATTGGATCCAGCTGGGTCTTCTCTGAACCTCGTGACTCAACAGGAGGATTTCCTTACCCTTTTGGTATTAGACATAAACCGTTGTCCAAGTCTGAGACTAAGATTGGATCCAGCTGGGTCTTCTCTGAACCTCGTGACTCAACAGGAGGGTCTCCCTTACCCTTTTTGTCCTCGGTCTCTGTATAAATCATTCCAACTAAATTCTAACATGATTTTCCCTGTGTATATTTCATCCATGTAATAAGTAATAGAGTGAACCTTGCCATCGAATTCTGTTAAGTCGCGCTTTTATAAATTTCCATTAAAATCACCTTTTGCTAATACCTTTGACAGCGATTCTTTAAGCGGCCTCAAACCACTCATTCGCAACAATATTAGATGTCTTTTAATTGTAAACTAATTTAATTGGAAACTAAGACTGAAACAAAACTGAATCCTTACCCTGTGGGGTAGGGATGGATATGAATCCTTCAGAAAGAAAAGGGAACAGAAAGAGTGCTCTGACCGCTAAGCCATTCTAGCTGAGTGGGACGGCAGGAACACCACGAGTTCTTGTACCTCGAGCACTAAGTTAATAAAAGTGTCCCTGAAGTTTTAATTATCACCATGTCTTACTTATGGACTAGATCTGCCGAGCTTAGATGAGAGTTTGTCCCTAATTTCTCTAGCTAAGGTGGGTTTTTGGATGCAGAAAAGTAATGCCTGGTACACCTTCCTATTAAAAAGAAAACTGTCCAGAAAGTTTCAAGAGCCTCCACCTTCAGTTAGCTGTGAATGAGGGCAGATGGGATCACACACAGAGGTAAGCTACTGATGGAATGATGAACTTTTCTTTAGTTCAGAAAAAGGCAATTTTTCTCCTAATGCTTCAAATACAGGCTACCCAAAATTTTGGCATAAATAGGAATTTACTGTATGGAAAAGTACATTGCACCAATTTACCAAAATATATTTGCAGGATTGACAGAATACTAGCAAAATATTTGGATTCCTTTAGGTTCACTGTTAACAAAAGCAGAGTGAAGGAGCAAAACATCTCAAGCAACCGGCCACAGTGAAAACATTTTAGTCACTTAGATAAATGGCTGATTCCAACAACAGCATTACTAGCATTGCAAAAAAGCATGTGTATAAAACCTACTAACTAGCAACTGTGCGTTGCAAACTAGGCGTCTGTGTACTCTAGCCTAAACATTCTCCTCTGGCATAAGAACATCCGCATATGGTGTATGTCTGTATATTTAGAAAACATGAATTACAAAGCTGGTGAGGAGTGTTACAGTTCTGCATACAAATCATTGGTCACGTTCACGTAATGACAGTTAAATTATAGTTTATCTGTCAAGTCACAGTCATTAACTCTGTGTGTGTGTGAATACATGTGTGTATGTAAAATACACTCCATTTCCYAAGTATAATGCACATGGGTTAAGCGATCACATTTTACTTTGAAACAAGATGGAATATTCATACAGTTTTTGCTGCTCATTTGACAAGCAGTAACTTCCTGAACTATTGCAATTTGTCTCCGTGACTGTATTCTGACCAGCCCACACAACAGACATCCTATTATCCTCATTTTACAGATAAAATAACTGAGACATTACAGTAAAATAGCAAAATGGTGACAAATAAACTTCTCATTCTTCATTTCTAATCTGCCCTTGCTGTTTCCACACTGTCTTCAAGATATAGCCAGTCTTCAGTAGCCTTCCATACTTTGCCTTTTTCAAGTTAATTTTTACAATCTTTTTTGTATTGCAATAGTCGCAATATATGTATGTAGATCTTTTGTAGGAAATAAAATTATTAAGAAACTTTACTAAAATAAAGCATGCCAGGTACTAGAGAAGTTTCACTGATGTGACTTTTTATTGTTTTCCAATTTTATTCATACATTTTACCCCTCCCAACCCCAATTCTTTTTCAAGGCAGATTTTTGTAATGCTAAGCTCAACCTTTTACTATCTCCATCAGGAGCTGAAAACACACAGAATGGGTAAATATAAAAATACAAATGAATTTGTAGCTGGTGGAAGTCCTGCAGTCTCTCTATAACTTCCATTGGCCAGTTGTTTCTGGCAACCGGGGGGGGGTGGAGGGGAGGGAAGAATTAAAAAGGAAAGCCACATTCAAATGCCTTGGAAAATTTCCTCCAAAACACAATCTCAATCTATTTCTCCATCAGCATTCTGACCTCCTAGGAAAAAATCTATTTCTTATTCCTCCATCATCAAATGAGAATGAAAAGGAGAATGAAAACAATAGACGCAACGGACAATGAACATTTCTCAGGCAGGCCGGAGAGGAGAATGGATGTTTTCTGATAATCTGCTCTGCTCCATCCCCACTTGCCACCCTGTCCCTTTACAATGCAACACCTGTTTGTGAACTGGGCACAGTTACAACTGCAATATTTATGCTCTGTAATTCAGGCAGTAATTTACTGATGAGCTGATTTAAGCATCAAGTTGTTGCAGAGAGGATGCTGACAGGCTTCTGCAACGCAGCAGGTGGCAATGCCAGCAGTGACTTTTTGCTACACTTTCCCCCAATTCGATACACTTTTCACTGGACCTGGCTTGAACTCCCAAACAGTAGTTACTACTTCTGATGCTGTTAGTGCTGACTGGAGAGTGCTTGATCAGGCACAACCGTGGTGTTGTGATTAGTGACTACACTTTTGCGCACATGTATTACTGGTAACACTTATCAGGTATTTAAATGACTGCTACCTGCTTCACTATGTGCAAAGTGTTGTTTGCCACTAATGAAAAACAGAAAGCAAGGAAACAGTTGTGAAAGGAGGAGAGGAGTGGGGCGATTCTCACCCCAGCAGCGGTTGCTTCCCATGAGAACCCACCATGGGTTTGCACAGGGGCAATGGCACAAAATCAGAGCATAACAACAGAAAGGTGCATCACTGCCACGGGGCTTGGAAAACACATCTGCAGCAGCTACACAAGAGGTTACACAGCTAAAAGCAAAAGGCAGGCTGGAGAATTGCAAATGCAAGGCCTGTAGTTACACAACGGTGAAGGCACCTATGGGACCACACAGAATTCTTTAACTGTGCATGTTGGTATTGTTGTCTGTATTACTGTCAGAATACTGTTAACTCCATAGAGGTCTTTTCACCAGGGTACCTGCACAGTAGAAATACTCCCCTCCTCCTTAGTTTGTATTATCTTAGCTTAAATATTTGTAAGTCACATTTGCCTTTATTCTTCATTCTGTACTTCCTCCTCAAACTGAGTAACTAGTCATCTACCTTCTAAAAACTGACATTATAACAAAAAAACATATATGATACTACTGTTCCAATATATCCAGTTTTAGCCCATGTACTAGCAGATAGTCTAGTGAAGCTATTACCAAAAGAAACCTTTAAAGCTTTGAAGAATTAAACTTGTCACCATACGGTAGCCTGACTTTGAGATCAGTATAGAGAAGCTCAAGTTATATCCACAATAACGTCAACAAATCACAGATAAATCTGCATCAAATCACAGGTATTTGGCACTCTAACTTTATCTGCAGTGACTGTGGTGTCTTTGTCAAACCATTCTTAGGTAAATTGTGGTTTTGCAGCTATCAGATTCTGTAGTCAAGGCAAGATTTGTGCACCACTTCTCTTACACACCAGCAAACCCATTCTGGGATGAATTAGCTCTTCTCCAAGATGTTCTACTGCTGCAGATTTCCATAATCTATTGAAGATGCCTATTAAAAAAAATAAGAAGTTTGCAGCAGCAATAGCTCATGGTTTAATCCATGAGAGCTTCCTCCATGTACAGATACATGCAACAATAGTTGCAAGCATAACAGTGGAAAACAGTTGCAAGTACTGTATGTATTTTTCATTTAAACTCAGTAATTCTTTAGAAGGCTTATTATGTCAAAATAAAAGTGTTAGTATCATTTATATCCTTCTGAGAAATATATTACCTTATATATCAAGAAAACTAATTAGAGCCAAGAACACTGTTTTCTTGTTCTTTCTAAATTGTACACAACCTTTTTATTGGCACAGTGAATTGTCCCCGGTTGAAAGTGATGATTCCTTCAGAGCTAAACTCTTAAATCTTTATTTAACAGTGGAGCAAGCCCTGAAGAAACAATATTCCCATGTGTCGAAGTAGTATATTTTTGAAAATACAGCCTTCTGCAGAAACAGATTTCAATTACAGTTCTTAATGCTTAAAATACAGTGACCTCATTGACTTATTTTCCCATCTAGTTTATACCTATGGAATATATAACAATTTCAATATAAATGCAGCTGACCATAACTAACAAAAACAATATTTACTTGAAAAATCAAATGCTACATTGTAAATCACTGCATAAATTGACTTTCTACACTCACAAATGTCACTAGCTCCAACCATGCCACAGCAATGACAAGTTACTATGGAAACTAATGTATAAATTATGTTCTAGAATAATTAAAGTGTGCATTTACTTCAGCATTACAGTATTTATTAGAGCTATGTAGAAAACAAACCATCTTGCACAAAGGCATCCACCATGCCAAAATTGACTCCTGAACCCCATGGAACTGAGAAAGAATGCATCTTTCTGTCAATGAAATACTTGATAGTTTATCTAACAACACTTGTCCTCTTTGACAGGAACCATTATCTGTGTTTTGTATCTCCGTCAGGCACCAAACTAAATGTAGAAATCAGAAGCTGTGTACTCAGCCGTTATTTCTCAGGGAGACAAGGGCAAAGCAGACTTGAAGGAAGAAGAGACAATCATTTTGGATGCTCTGAATATTAGCAATGGAAAAAATTTCTGAAGTGGATGTAGATCTAGATACATCTTCCTGACCTTCTACGTCTTCAYAGAATGCAGCAATGTAGCTAATCATTTTCCCTCACATGTTAACACAGTGATAAGCAAATGGAAAAAAAAAAAAACAAAAACCAAACCCCAGCATCTTAGTCCCAAAAGATCAAATCCTTTGTTCTGCAGAGCATGTCAGTGTATCTGTAGAGGGATCTGTGAAAGGGATGGAGTTAATTGCTTTGTGAGTCCAATGCACTGTTAATAGAAATTTCTTCTGAATAAATAATGTGGAAATAGGAGTATTAAATAGTTCATGATTTTCTAATTTACCTTAATTTGCACTCATTTTGAATTGCCAGAGCTGAATGTGTTCTGCTTCTCAGCTAACTATGGAGTGCAGAAAACCTTCCCTCACCCTGGAGATACGTGGGAGGTGAGGGCCAGAACAGATGAGCTCCCGGACTCCAGCAGTAAATACACCCTGATGTGACCATGTGCATGCCGCATTCCTCGGTTTTCCACTGGCAGGGATACRCTTGAGATCAAGTATTCATGAAGATGTGAGCAAGGGGTTCCCACAGCTCAGAGGTGTAAAACCCTCAGCCCGATGGATTCCCAGATATCCGTCACAGGACTGAGCGGGCACTGGCTGACTTCTCACCTCACAGCTTGTTCTGGGGGAAAATGGTAAAAGGCAACATTTTGTGGCATTGACTCTCATACAAACACCTTTAGTGGGATTTGATTCTCCATTATTTTGGGCAGTGCCATATCTCTTCTTCCAAGTGACAAATGTCTTCCATGCCTGCCCTTCTCCCCTCCACTTCTCGTAACAAAAAAAAAAGTGTACATTCAAATCAAAAGGTTCTACATCTACTAAAAGAAGAGAAGTAATTCAAAATATTTTATAACTCAGATCTATTTTTGCTTTTGGGAAGGAGCATCCATGCTGTGAACTGTACATCTATACTTTTTCTATTTTGACTAATTAAAATCCCATTCACTAATAAAGCTCTGAAGAAATCAAATTAAATTAAAATAAAAATAAAATAAAATAAACCAAAACAAAACTAGAAGACCCCAAACCCTACCTCTTTGTTCACATTTAAAGGCTGGCTGACTGCAAAGGCAGCAGGGAAGCCTGAGCCAAACAAAGAGACCTGTTCATGTACTGCAACAGCAAAGTTGCAGCAAGTTCTCAGTCCCCTCGACAGCCACCTTTTCTTATTTGGGTGGTAACCTCACCTTTTGTTGGCACTTAAATGTGCTCTGCTGCTTAGCCTCGTTGTGTCTATCACACATACCTCAACACTGTGCCACTGAAGTGACATTCTGATAAAAATATCTGCCTCCCCCAAAGTTTTGCTCACATTTACTTACTCATCCCCTACATTTAGCTAATTGAAGTTAACAGAACAGCAATTTGAGGGCAGAGTTAGCTATTTCTCTGTTTTTAATGTGGTTTGGTTTGGTTTGTTTTTAACAAAGTATTTGTGTCCAGTGATTAAGAGAGGGCCTGAAACTCAGGATTGCTTGGTTCTGCCCCCACCTCTGTCTTCCTGGCTCACAGTGTGAACTTGGGAAAAAATACTGGTTTTGCTAACTTTTGCTTTTCCTTAATATTACTTACATGCTTATAATAGTAATCGTCTAAAGCTTAATTAATTATGTGTATATAACATTTGAACTCCCCCACTGAAAGGTGCTATATAAGCGTTATTTAACCTTGAGTTCATTATCACTATTAAGTCTTATAATCAGAAGAAATGAATAATCTTACTCGTACTAAGTCATCATAAATATTAATCATTCAGAAGGTTAGAAACATTATTAATACCAAATCTCATTTTTTGGCTTTACTGCAGAACTTACACGGGGAAAAATGAGGGGAAAAAAAAGAGAAAAATCACATCTTTTCAAGAGCAGTGTAGGTTATTAATTCCCCCGCCTCACATCTGCCCAGGAACAACTCAAGAACACGCACTGTCTTTGAGGCACTACGTAGTACTGTTCCAGACAGCTTTGTGTCGTGAAAGCTGCTGTTTTAGAACATATTTCAGTGACAGAGAATCAYCATTTGACACTAATATGTAATTTCTCACTGCTGGGAACTTATTTGAGAAAGACAATGTATCAAAACATCTTTTTTTAGCTTAAACTGAGTAAGTTTTCTAGCAGTAATAAAAGAAAACATCAAATTTTACTATTCAAAACACAGTACTGCTCCACTGGTGAAAATGAACTTTGAAAATTAGCTTCTAGAGAACAATGGAAAATGTTCTTTAAAGGAAAGCCTAGCAGGACTTTCTTGTTCCTAGTGTCTTGGGGTCTGCACAGTGTCACATTTTAACTGTTAAATATTGAATTTTCTTAATTTTCTTTCCCCCCATATAAGTTGATTATGGAAACTTCATTAAGAGATGGATTGAGATTTTCTAAATGAGTTAAAATTCTGCTTCACTATATTGCTAAATTTAATCATGAAGGCTAAATTTATATAGAACAATTCTTCTGAGGCAAGTCATTTTCATAATGTGAGCTTAGTAAAAATCCAGATTGAAAAAATTGCTAAGGGAACCTTTTTTTTTTTCCCCTTCATGTAAATAAATAACCACCATCATCAAAAATTCCAGGTTTGTACATAGATTCTTAAAGTATTAGCTCAGGCATAGACAACTGTCTTAGTTTTCTGCTTAAAAGGAATTATCACCTTGGTCTTGGTCACTATGGCTTTTTACAAAAAAAAAAAAAAAAAAAAAAAAAGGCAAATAAAACTGTTCAGATATTCCCATTTTATACTACTATTAATCTGTCCTTAACTGTCCTTTAACATGCCTCTGTGCCTCTATTCCAAAATCTCCGGTGGCCTCCATTTTCAGCATTTTGTATCTTCAACAACAGGACTGAGTCTAACCCAGATCAGAAATTGTGGGGAGGGTCTTCAAGGTAAGAGGAATCTCCRTGTCCCTTTCAGCAGAATGAAGCGTTGTTAAACATTGAGGTATATTAGTTTGGTTGACCTTTGCTCTCCCCAGCAGAAATGCATAGCTCTGTGCCTATGTAAACACAAATAAAAACTCCTCCATCCCTCTCAAGAAATTCCATCCCCCAAAGCAAAATCATTGCACTACGAGAAAATACAGTATTTCACTCCATTTCTTTTCCTTTTTAGGACTAAGGAACAACCTACATGTGACAAATCATACTCACGTCCCTTGAAGTATTACTAGGAGGTGCAGTATTACAGCAATTAGTATGTTACTAGTATCTACATAAAACAGAAGTTAGTATAGATACAAAATGAGACTTCTAATCTTAGAAAACAGGTGGAAATTGTATCAAAAAAAGAACTAACAGACATATAAGATAAGAGAATTAATAGGATACATAGAGAAATAGTTAAAACAGCGTTTAAGTGCCTCTCACGTCTATACAAGCCCATTGAAAAGGCAAGAAGCTTCTGGAAAAGAATAATTAATATAAGCTATGTCTGTATGATAACCTTTTTTGCTAGTGTCCCTTACCTAAATATCTTAAAATAGCTGTATCATCATGAGATAAGAGAGAGTGTCATCTTGTGAATTAAAGATTCCCTAAAAGATAAAAACGATATGGTAGAATTACTTTTTTTTTTTTTTTTTCATAATAGGAGATGTAGGTTATTTCAAGGATCAGTGCTCAGATCCGTGATATTCAACATTTAAGTAAATCATGTGGCAAGTTTGAATGTTTGTACATAAGTTTGATTGAAAAGGCACAGACAATACAGAATGTCTGGTGATAAAATGGTAGATACAGCTCAATGGCAATGAGCTGCACACAAGTAAAAATAACCCTACCTAGCACAATAATAGGCCTTAGATAACACATTGCCACGCATACAAGACATCTGGTGTCATGTCAGACAGTTCTCTAAAAGTGTCAGCTTAATGCTCAGTAGCATTCAAAAAGGCAAATAGAAAACCCTGAAGAATATCTCAAAAACATCATTACGCCATTGTATAAATTCATGATGTACCACGTCTGGAATTCTCCATGCAATCCTAGACATCTTACCTTAAGAAGGACTTAGAGCACAACTATGGAAAAGTACAAAAAAATTAAGATACGCTGTACAGAAGTTTCTAAATAGAAAAAAAAAAAAAAAGAAAGCAAAAAAAAAAAAAATCAGAGCAAAATCAGTCTGATAAAGAAA